>PVIW01003543.1:0-163706 GCA_004026585.1 Noctilio leporinus
AAGGGGAGCAAAAAGGGGATGGATGTAATACAACAACAATAAAATTAAAAAAAAAAAAAGCTGCTCTTCCATGGAACCATGAACATTTTACACTTAAAAAAATAATAATAATAATTGCTTTTATGTTCATTGCTCACTTTTTAAATTGACAAATAACTTTCCAAACTCTCTATAATGATAAAAACTGGTTAATATAAGTAATTAATGACCACTTTTAAAGTTTATTTATTTTTTCATTGATTCTAGAGAGAGGGGAGGGGGGATGAAAGAGAGGGAGAGAAACATCGATGGGAGGGAGAAACATCAGCTTAGTTGCTTCTTGCACTTGGACCACCTGGGGACTTGTCGCCCAGGCAAGTACCCTGACCAGGAATCGAACCTTTTGGTTTGCAGGACAATGCCCAACCAACTAAGCCACACCAGACAGGGCTAGTAACAACTTTTAACAGTCTTCTACATAAGTGCAGTGAAATAATGAATCATGGTGTCTGAGCACTACTCATTTCTTTACTTATTCAACATTTACTGCTTATTGCATGTCAAACACTAGGCCGAGCATTAAAGCTACCATGAGAAGTAATGACAGTCCCTATTTCACTAAGGCAGGTATTAGGCCTCTATCACCATGTTTGGCTCCATAGTAACGGGGAGGCTCATGCAAACAGCTGCACAGCAAGCAGCAGAAGACAAACTTGTTTTTGACTTTTCTGATTATGAAAATATCACCCATGATGAGGTTTTAATCCTGGGAACAATCCCATTTCCTGCAGGAACAGGAGGATCTGTCTACTTTTCCTATCCTAATTCAAATGGAATGCCAATATGGCAACTCGGAGAATTCAGCACAAATGGGAAACCAAGTGCTGTCTTCAAAATTTCAGGTCAGACACCTGGAGAAGGAAGCCAACGTCCTTTTGGAGACGTGAATATTGTCCGAACGCCATCCGTGGCTCAGATCGGAATTTCAGTGGAATTGCTGGACAGTCTAGCTAGGCAGAATCCTGTAGGTAATGCTGCTGCATCCTCGGTTGACTCATTCACTCAGTTCACGCGGAAGATGCTGGACAACTTCTATAATTTTGCTTCATTATTTGCTATCTCTCGGGCCCAGGTGACACCAAGTACATCTAAAATGTTCATTCTAATTTGAATAAAGTAATTTCAAAAGATTCTGAGATTGTCATGTTTTGAAGAGAAATGACTCCATTTAGAAATGAAGTCAAAAGGATCAAGAAACCTAAGTTTGAAAACCTTGCCCTGGCTGGTGGCACAGTGGATAAGACGCCAACTTGGGAACCCAAAGGTCGCTGGTTCGATTCCCCAGCCAGGGCACATAACCAGGTTGCAAGCCAGGTCTCCAGCCAGGTCAGTGGCTAGAGGCAGGTGAAAGGCAACCATACATTGATGTCTCCCTCCCTCTCTGCCTCTCTCCCTTTCCCTCTCTCTAAAAATAATAAAGAAAATCTTAAAAAAAAAAAAAAAAAAAAAACCTTAGTTACTGTGAAGCTTAACTCAACCTTAATAAAAAATGAAAAACATTAAAAAATATATATATGTTGCTCATTAATGATTTCTTCCCCTTAAGCTTAAAATATTATTCAGAGGCAAAATATTTTATTTTGGGTATGATTCTTTTTCTTTTTACTTAAAAATAAAGCATTATCACAAACAAACAGACAAAAAAGGCAGGCACTAAGCAATGAATTTCAAAATTAACTACATAATGACAATTACTGTAAGTGCTACTACAGAGACAAAAAGATGCAAACAAAGCATGAAACCTAATAGACTGAGGACTCAGTTGATTTTGAGATTTCTCTAAGGAAGTAAAGTCTGAGCTGAGCTCAACAAATAAAGTAAACCACTAGCAAAGACAGCCAGGTACATCACGGCCAGAGAGAGCATCCAGCACAGGGTTAGGAAGAACAGCATATGGGAAATTCCAGGAAGTGACAGATTTATGTCCTTTATGAAAATGAAGGGCAACAGGAGGTGTGTCTAAGAGATAAGGTTGGAAGGCTGATCAGGCAGGATTTTTTTCCCCTAAAATCAGGTCAGTGGGAAGCCTTGGATAAATTTTAAGTAGAGAGTTGAACATCTGAACTAGAGAAAAACTAAATTGTGTTCACTAAGATTAAAAAAATTACTTGCATTCTCATTCTTTGAAAGTCAGAATTATCAGCTATATTCTGCAATTCTTTAGTAAATGAGATATTCACTCCTTAATTATATCAAGATAAATTGAAATTCACTATCTATAATCCATTTACCTAAAAACAACCTTAATCCATTGCAACACTCAAAAGCTCAGAAATAAGCAAAAACAAAAAACAAACAAAAGTTCCTAGCTTTGAAATTAGCTTTCACAAAACCCATACCCTAGTCAGTAACTCAAGTCCTCAGGCCTTCCTTCATCTCAATCATTTTATTTATCAGAAATTCTTATTAAATTTACTTAGTTTGATTTTCGGCCATGAAGCGAATTAAACTCAGTAGAAAGGAAGCAAATGGGCCTGGCCCCGTTACAGATGAATCCATTGACAAGAATCAGCTTAATACGCAAGTAAAATTAGGCAGAATTATATTTCACGAAGTAAATCCACTGAAGTAGAATTCTTCCCTCATTCCTTGGCAAAGCTGGACTAGTAATATTTTCCTATATATGCTTCCACAATAAAACCTAAAGGATACTTTTATTCAAGTATTTTCATAGATTATACATTTATTATTTGTTCCTAATTGTTGAAAACAAAAGTCTAACAGAAAAAAACATTTTTATTCTGTTCAAAGAAGCAGTATTAGAACCAAAGATCACCATAATTTAGAACAAAAATCACATTTCATGATCCTGCCAAGAACCTAACAAAAGGTTCTTTTATCAAACAGTACAAGACAAATTTTAAACCATTCATTGACTTTAGCAGAATGACTACATGGATTACATCATTTGTTGCACATATGCTCTTTAGCAAAATTACACTCCCAAATAAACACAGCTTTATGTTAGAAATACAAATCCTCACTGGATCCATCACAGCAGGCTAAATGAGTTTTTTAAATATTATTTGGATATTAATATAAATTTACTGCAAAGGTACTACATAAAGAACTATGCAAGCATAAAATATCCAATTTATCCAAGAGTCCAAAAAGATGATAAAAATGGGACAATTGAAAAGAAGCAATCTGTGAAGTATACAGCATAATTTCTAATTCTCATGTAGAATACCACTGTTCTTTTATATACATACCCAACCCATATTCAAATGAAAATAAGACCAAATGAAATATTTTTATAATCGGCATCATCATAAGAGCTACTTACTATGGTTCATTCCCAAAATAACCCTCCATGGAATCAGAGAGCTTAACTAACTTGCCCAAGGTCATGTAGAAGCAAAATTTACAATAAAGTTTATGTAAATGAAATGGTACTATATACATATTCCATATCATAAAAAGATGCGGTCCAAGCTATTTTCATGTTAAAGTAATTTAAGATTTTAAATAATTATATTAAAGGAAGTTTGTATTACTTGTAGTGTGAACAATATAAATTATTACATGTATACCTTAAAATTGTTTTAGCCCTACCAGTGTGGCTTAGCGGGTTGGGCGTCACCCTGCAAAGTGAAGGAAGGGTCGCCAGTTTGATTCCTGGTGGGGACACAGGCCTGGGTTACACGTTTGATCCCCAGCCCAATCCCAGTTGGGCACGTGTAAGAGGCAACCAATTAACGCTTTTCTCTCATATTGATGTTTTGCTCTCTCTCCCTGCTTCTCCTCTCTCTAAACATAAATAAATAAATACAATCTTAAAAAGACTGCTGGAAAACTGGGAGAGTATAAGAACATTTGTCTCATTTTCACGAACACCCTAGCCACTTAAATATAAAAGTTAAGTGATAGCTCTTTTAAATTTAGTTGTTCATATATTAACATTTGTAAAAATAACTCATTTAAATTTTTATTTATTTTTAAATAATTATTTTAAAAAGAGAAACAAGCCAGAAAGTTTAAAGGTGCACAATAAAATATCATTCTGCCTACCTGCCCCCCACCCCCACCCCATCTATATATCTTTTTTTTTTTTTTTTTAAGATTTTATTTCTTTATTTTTAGAAAGAGGGAAAGGGAGAGAGGCAGAGAGGGAGAAAGACATCAATGTATGGTTGCTTTTCACCTGCCTCCAGCCACAGACCAGACTGCAAACAAGGTATGCAACCTTGTTAGGTGCCCTGGCTGGGGTATCGAACCTGCAACCTTTGGGTTCGCAGGCCGGCGCCTTATCCACTGTGCTACCAGCCAGGGCCCCATCTATATATCTGCATGGACAATCACAGTCCTTATGTTTCTTATGCATCAGGCCCAGGTATCTTTGAGCACATACAAATAATACAAAAGCATTCTCATTTTCTCATCTTTAAAAACACTGAATATTTAGTTCTGTATCTTGCTTTTTTACATTTAACAACATAGCATCTTGCCAAATTAGCACAGAGTATCTTCATTTCTCCTGACAGCTGCCTAATATTCTGTTAGATGACTATAACATTATTTAACCAGTTCTTCTTGTTAGAATTTGGGTTTCCAATCTTGTGCTATTACAAACAATGTTTCAGTGAATACCCTTATCTATATGTAATTGTGCATATGAAATTCTTTGATCTAATAACACATGCATTTTTAGATATATTGCTACATTGTTTTCTATAGCTGTTGAGGAAATTAGCACTTCAACCAGTCATGCATAAAAGTAACCATTTCTCCACAGCCTCCCCAGTACAGTATGCTTCTTATTGTGTTTATTCAATATGTTTTTAAAATAGCATTGCCTGCAATTTTACCTTGTTCTTTATCACAGTTTGACTATTATTACTAGCTTGCTTTTTCCTTTGAACTTTGCAATATGCACCTCCTCAAAAATAACATATAAGCAAGTCAAAAGTAGAGCAAAATTTTCTAGAAACTTCAGAAGACATAAACCAAGGATGCTATATCCTGCCAAGCTATACTTCAAGTTTCAAGGACATCAGAAAAGTTTTGAGGCCCTGGCTGGTGGCTCAGTGGATAGGGCACCGGCCTGCAAACCCAAAGGTTGCTGGTTCAATTCCCAGCTGGGGCACATAACCAGGTAGCAAGCCAGGTCTCTAGCCAGGTCTGTAGCTGGAGGCAGGTGAAAGGCAACCATACATTGATGTTTCCCTCCCTCTCTGCCTCTCTCCCTTCCCCTCTTCTGGAAATAATAAATAAAATCTTTTTTTAAAAAGTTTTGATGGCACTCTTGGTGATGATTTTTTTGGATTTGACAACAAAAGCAAAAGTAAACAAGTGGGACTAAACCAAACTAAAAAGCTTCTGCACACATCCCCGTATGCCAAAGTTGCAGATTCAATCCCCAGTCAGGGCACATATAGGAAGGAATCAACCATTCAGTACATAAATGAGTGGAACAACAAATCAATGTTCCTCTCTCTCCCTTCCTCCCTCCCTACTTCCCCTTCCTCTCTCTCTAAAATTAATAAATAAAAAAAGTGTAAAAGTTTCATGCCAGAAAAGGATGCCATAAATAAAATAGAAAGGCAACCTACTAAATGGGAGAAAGTATTTACAATTCATACATCTGATGAGGGGTTAATATCCAAAACATATTTTTAAAAACTCATAGAACTGAACAGCAAAAACCCCACAAACGATCCAATTAAAAACAGGCAGAAGGCCCTGGCTGGTAGCACAGTGGTTAAGGCGCCGGCCTGCGAACCCAAAGGTCGCAGGTTCGATTCCCCAGCCAGGGCACATAACCAGGTTGCAAACCAGGTCTCCAGTCAGGTCTGTGGCTGGAGGCAGGTGAAACGCAACCATACACTGATGTCTCTCTCTCTCTCTGCCTCTCTCCCTTCCCCTCTTTCTAAAAAATAATGAAATAAAATCTTAAAAAAAAAAAAAAAAAAGTCCTGAAGGATAAAAACAGGCAGAGACCTGGCTGGTGTGGCTCAGTGGACTGAGCGCTGGCCTGCGAACCAAAGGGTCGCTGGTTCCATTCCCAGTCAGGGCATATGCCTGGGTTCTGGGTCAGGTTCCTGGCTGGTTGTTAAATAAATAAAATATTTTTTTAAATAGGCAGAGAAACTGAATAAACATTTTTCCAAAGAAGGCATACAAATGTACCACAGGTATATGAAAAGGTGCTCAACATCAGTAATCATCAGAGAAATGCAAATCAAAACCACAATGTAATATTACCTTACACCTGTCAGAATGACTGTCATCAAAAAGATAAGAGCTAACAAGTGTTAGTGAGGATGTGGATAAAAGGGAATCCTCATGCATGTGGAAAACAGTATGAAGTTTTCTCAAAAACTTCAAAATGGAGCTGCTATACAATTCAGCATTCCAACTTCTGGGAATAGATCTGAAGGAAACAAATTCACTATATAGAAAAAGACAGTTACACCCTCATGTTCACTGTAGCATTATTTACAATAACCAAAACATGGAGGGACAACAAGTGTCCATTGAATGTCCATTGAAGAAACTGGATAAAGAAAATGTCCTATGTAGTATATTCACACATATATGAAAAACCACAAGCCCAAAATGGCATCACTCACGCTAAAAGCCCATGACACCAACCCAAAATTTAATACCTGATCTAATGGTCTAACAGCAGTTGCAACCTGTCACAGAAATGTAATCTTTTTTCTCCTTTTTATTTATTGGGGTTAACAAAATTAGTTTTCAGGTGCCATTCTGTAACACACCATCACCAGAAATGTAGTTTTAAGCAACCAGTCTGGAATTTCCTGGTCAAGTATCAATAAGGTATGTAATCTGTCAGTCACATTGGGCCTTCTTCATCCCCACGCAATCTGCATGATAAAAACCCTTTCTAAGCCCTGGCTGGTGGCACAGTGGATAAGGTACCAGCCTGCAAACCCAAAGGTTGCTGGTTCAATTCCTCAGCCAGGGCACAGAACCTTCCTCTCTGCCTTTCTCCCTACCCCTCTCTCTAAAAATAATAAATAAAATCTTAACAACAACAACAACAACAAACCCTTTCCATTCTCTTCTCCCGGGCAAAAATGTCCAGGCCCCAAAATAGTCCTTCCCTTTCTTTTGCTAATAGCTTCCTTGCCCCGCCCTTCTTCCTATAAAAATCTTCCATTTTGTACAACCCCACAGAGCACCCTTCTTGTTGCTAGATAGGATGCCGCCTAATTCATGAATCATTTAATAAAGCCAATGGATCTTCAAATTTACCTGGTTGATTTTTTTAATCATGTATGTTTAAAAACACACACACAATAAAATGTTATTCAGGAATAAAAAGGAAAACCTACCATTTCCACAAACAGGGGGGGACCTTGAAGGTATTATGCTAAATGAAATAAATCAGACAGAGAAAGACAAATACTACATAACCTCACTTAGGCACTGAATCTAAAAAACTAACCTGAGGAACAGTAAACAGACTGATGGTTGCCAGAGGTGTGGAATGGCAGTGGGGTGAGGCGAAAATTGGGTGAAGGTGGTCAAATGGTACAAACCTCCAATAATAAGGTAAGTTATGGGGATGTAATGTACACCATGGTGACTACAATTACTAATATATATATTTTATATATATATATAATATATATATATATATATAAAAGTTGCTAAGGGAGGTAACTTAAAAGTTCTCATCACAGGAATAAAATGTTTTTAACTATGTGAAGTGATGGATTTTAACTAATTGTGCTCATCATTTCACAATATATACAGGCATAAAATCATTATGATGTAAACCTTAAATTCACACAGTGTTTTATGTCAATTATAGCAATAAAACTCAGGGAAAAAGTTTGAATATGGCAAAACTCCAGGGAGTACTGTGGCTGTGTGTCCTTTCTGGAGGAATCTGCTACAGGATGAGTTTCATCCAACCAAAGTATGCCTGGGAAAATTCTGCAAGAGGACTGACAACATTTTATGTATTGAATTGTAGAGGTAAAACTAAAACAAGACTGGGGGCATGGAGTGAAAAAATAATATGTAAACATTACATGTTTTCACAAAGTGTAAAGAATGCAACTAAAACTTGGAAGGAGAGAGGAAAGGCAGGTGGGAGTCAAAGAAGACCAATTTTTAAAAAGATTTTACTTACTTATTTTTAGAGGGGAAAAAGGGAGGGAGAAAGAGAAAGAAACATCTATGTGAGAGAGAAACATCAATAGGTTGCCTCTCCTACATGCCTGAAGACATACCAAACCCTCAGCCCAGGAATGTGGCCTGACTGGAATGGAACTGGTGACCTTTCGCTTTGTGGAACAACACTCAACCAACCAAACTACAACAACCAGGCAGGATACCATTTAAAACTGATAAAAAGTTAAGTAAGAAAAATGGTACCATTAGAATAAAAGTATAAACCTTCCCAAATACCAAAAGAGATGCTTTAAAAAAAGCAAGGAGAACACATAGAGAAATAGAGTAACTATAACATAATGCACATCATAATGATAAGTGGTATGTTCCATTATAAGGTACGTAATATACTGCATTTATGTCATGTAGGGATAGGTAGTACTTACACAACTGGTTATCCATGTGAAGAAAATATAGAATATACCAACTGCCTTTAATTCATTCCTTTTAAAAAGAGAGAGGGCAAGTAGCATGCTGGAAGTTTCCTGGGGAATAATGCTCTTAGGAGACACCTGTGAGTGAGTGCAGGAGGCAGAATTGGGGATGTTGAGAAACTGGCCCGAAAAAGGCACAACTGGGGCCTGAGCTGACAATACATGGAGCTCTAGAGCTGGGATGCTCTTCTGAGTTGTCCAAAATGAAGGCTAGTTGGGTTAGATTTTACATCCCTGCAGCACCTAGTTGGTTCTCACAGCAATCCTGTGGGAGGGAGCATAATCTTGGATAAGATAGTGCCTTGGGCCAAGGGCAAGACCTAGCAAGGCTTGCAGCTGAGAGCTATCAGCAAGAGTAAGTGGAGAATGCATTCAGTTAGGAAGGGAAGGTCAGGGCAGAGTTTCAGAGTACGCCCTACAATTTTGGAGAGATGAAAATTAATACATTGATTTTGGCCACTGCGCTGTATATCTGAGACAGGTGTGGAATGGTATTGAATGTAAACTGTGGTTGAAAATAAAACTAAATTAAATTTAAAAAAAGAAAATTGAGTAACATGCCACAACATGGGCGAACCTTACAAATGTAATAATAGGTTAAAAATATTAATAATCACACACGTATATACACAACATGATTATGTTCACATAAAGTTATGGCATGCAAAATAATATATATTGCTTAAAGACATACAATTTAAAGTAAAAATATATGAAGCATATGGGAATTACAGGTTACAGCATGTGAAAGAAGGAAAGCATTTAAGTTAAGGAAGAGAAAGAAAAAAAAAAAGAAAAGAAAAATGAATCCAACAACCATTCTTAAAACAATAAACTGATAAACTACTAGCAAACTTAATAAGGGGGGAGAAAAAGCCCCAAAACACAGCATATAAAAAGATAAAACGAGAAAAATACCACAGAATCAAAAGCAATTAAAAATCGTACGAGCTGCCCTGGCTGGTGTAGATTGAGTGCCGGCATGAACTGAAAGGTTGAGGTTTTAGGCCAGATCCCCAGTTGCGGGTGTACAAGAAGTATCAGATCAATTATCTCTCCTACGCTGATGTTTCTCTCTCTCTCTTTCTCTCTCCCTTCCCCTCCCTCTAAAAGTAAATTAATAAAGTCTTTTAAAAATATTACTTTAAAAAATCATGAGCTATTTTGTTCATCCTGGGGCAAATAAATTGAGAACTGGATAAAATGGATAATTTTCCAGAAAAAAAAGTGACCAAAACTCCTCCAGAAGAAACAGAAAACCTAAGCTGATAAGTTACCACAGAGAAAAATAAAGGTGTAAAAGGGTCGCCCATCTAAATAGCAACTGGGGCCATATTCTTTCAGATAAGCTCAATCAAAAAGAAAAATACATTGTAAATTATTTACTAATTTTAAAATAATTATTAATATTAACTAGTAATGCTTTTTAATCAGATGATAAAGACACTTTTAAAAGATCTGACAAGATTTTAAATGCATCCATTATAAAATAGTCTTGCTAAATTCTTGTTATAAATCTCTTTTTTAAAAGCCCTAATTATCAAAAAAAAAAAAAAAGAAAGAAAGAAAGTCCTAATTGTGATCAGCCTGTTTGTCCTTCCTAGAGAAAACTATTTGGACTTTAAACCCAAACTACTTTTCCAACAGTACCGTGGCTACCCCAGGACTGGTGCTGCTGGACGTGGGTGAAGATGGCATGAGAGATCTGGTGGTTCTGGCTATTGGGGACTCGCAGGTAAGCTGTATATTAACTGATCATTTCTTATAAAGAATACTTCAGCTTTAGTTCTTAGTATTGTTATTATAAATACTGTTTGAAACTTATTAGAAGGGCTTAGATTTAAATACATTTGCTTTGTGAAATTGAATGGATAAATTACCATTATAAACCCACTTCCTTGGCAGTCTCACAGGCCCCATGGACTGTGGAGCTCTGCTGCCAGGGAAATCTGTTTGTATTCTGCCCCATCATTGTAGCTCTGTGGCCCCGAGTAAGCTACGGAACCTACCCAGGCCCTGGCTTCTCTAAATGTAACATGGGAATGGTATATCTACTGGCAGGATTGTTAGGAAAGTCAGAGCTAACATCTAAAATGCCTAAACTAGTGCCTATGTGTATGTACTGTTAGTTTTATTATATTTTTTATTGCAACCATAAAAAAGACTGATAGAAAGTTTATAAAACAAATATAGAAAAAAATTATAAGTTGGACAAGAAACATGAATGACAGAAGAAAAGAGAGTTGTAGTTCAGGCTGTAACAACCGGACTTTGATTCTAATATAGTGGTCCTTAAATTATGTTCCTGAATTATGCTTCCCTAGAACTCCAGTGCCCTGGAACTAATTACCTTCTGCCTAAGTAAAATAATTTTCCAGAAAAAAATGTTACCAAAACTCCTCCAGAAGAAACAGAAAACCTAAGCTGATAAGTTACCACAGAGAAAAATACAGATGTAAAAGGGTCACCCATCTAAATAGCAACTCCATAAATTACAGAATTAATTAACATAATTATCTCAATTTTAAGTTTTTTTATTATGCAGATTTAAAAAATTTATTGTTGTTGTATTACATTTATCCCATTTTCCCCCAACTGCTCTCCCCTGACCCACCCTCCCCATCCCATCTCCCACAGTCAATCAATCCTACATGTTGTCCATGTCCATGGGTCATTTACATATACTAGTTCCATGACTAAACTATTCCCCTTCTTTGCCTCTTTCTCCTCCTCCCCTCAGTGCACACTGAAAGTCTGTTCCTCGTTTCCTTGCTTCTGGTTCTACTTTGCCTGTTTATTTTGTTCATTAGCCTCCTATATTAGGTGAGATCATACAGTATTTGTCTTTCACTAACTGGCTTATTTCACTAAGCATAATACTGTCCAGTTCCATCCATGACCCGAAAGGTAGCAGTTCCTTCTTCAGCTGTGTAGTATACCATTGTGTAAATGTACCCAAGTTTTCTGACCCATTCATCCACTGAAGGGCACTTAGGCTGTTTTCAGCACTTGGCTATTGTAAATAGGGCTGCTATGAAATAGGGGTGCATAGGTTCTTTTGGATTGGTGTTTCAGGGTTCTTCAGGTATAATCCTAGCAGTGGAATTCCTGAGTCAAAGACAGTTCCATTTTTAGTTTTTTGAGAAAATTCCATACTGTTTTCCACAGTGGCTGCACCAGTTTGCAATCCTACCAACAATGCACGAGGGTTCCCTTTTCTCTACATCGTCACCAGCACTTGTTGTTGATTTATTAATGATGACCATTCTAACAGGTGTGAGGTGGTATCTCATTGTGGTTTTAATTTTCATCTCTCTGATGGCCAGTGATGTTGAGCATTCTTTCATATGCCTATGGGCCCTTTGTATGTCCTCCTCAGAGAAGTGTCTGTTCCATCCTTTGCCCATTTTTTTAAAATTGGGCTGTCTGTCTCGCTGGTGTCGAGCCGTGTAAGTTCTTTACATATTTTGAAGATCAAACCCTTGTCTGAGATATCATTGGCAAATGTTTTCCCACACAGTTGGTTCCCTTTTAATGTTGCTGATGTTTTCATTAGCTGAGCAAAAACTTTTCAGTTTGATTTAGTCCCATTTGTTTATCTGTTCCTTTATTTCCTTTACCCTTGGAAAAGTATAGGTGAAAATATTGCTGTGTTTGATATCTGAAATTTTACTTCCTATGTTTCCCTCTAGGACTTTTATGGCTCACTTGTGTTTAAGTCTCCCATTTATCTTGAGTTTATTCTAGTGTATGGTGTAAGCTGGTGGTGTAGCTTTATTTTTTTGTATGTCCCTGTCCAGTTCTCCCAACACCACTTATTGAAGAGGCTATTTTCACTTCATTTTATGCTCCTTCTGCCCCTTCTGCCTTTGTTGAATATTAATTTACCATAGAGTCCTAGGTTTAGTTCTGGCCTCTCTATTCTGTTTCATTGATTTGTATGTCTATTCTTATGCCAGTGCCAGGCTGTTTTGATTACAGTGGCCTTGTAATGTAGTTTGATATCCAGTATTGTGATTCCTCCTACTTTGCTCTTCTTTCTTAAGATTGCTGCAGCTATTTGTGGTTGTTTTGGTCCCATATAAAATTTTGAAGTATTTTCCCTAGATCTGTGAAATATGTCATTGGTATTTTATTTTAAAGATTTTATTCATTATTTTTAGAGAGAAGGGCAGGGAGGGAGGAAGAAAGGCAGAGAAACATCCATATATGGTTGCCTTTCACCTGCCTCCAGCTACCGACATGGCTAGAGACCTGGCTTGCAACCTGGTTACATGCTCTGACTGGGAATTGAACCAGTGACTTTTGGGTTCACAGGCCGGTACCTATCGAATGAGCCACCAGCCAGGGCTCATTGGTATTTTAATAGGGATTGCATTGAATCTATAAATTGCTTTGGGTAGTATGGACATTTTAGTGATGTTAATTCTTCCTATCCATGAATGTGGTATATGCTTCCATTTATTTGTATCTTTCTTAATTTCTTTCTTCAGTGTTTTGTAGCTTTCTGAGTACAGGTCTTTTACCTCCTTGGTTAAGCTTATTCCTAAATTCTTTATTTTTCTTGTGACTATAGTAAATGGGATTTGTTTTCTAGCTCTATCTCTGATGTTTCATTGTTGGTATATAAAAATGCCTTTGATTTCTGGATATTGACTTTACATCCAGCTATTTTGCTAATTTTGCCTATTAGGTCAAATAGTTTTTTGGTGAAATCAGGTTTTCTATGTACACTATCATGTTATCTGCAAATAATGAGTTTTACTTCTTCCTTTCCATTTTGGATGCCTTTGATTCCTTTTCCTTATCTGATCCCTATAGCTAGAACTTCCAAAATGATGTTGAACAAAATTGGAGCGAGTGGACAGCTTTGTCTTGTTCCTGATGTTACTGGGAAAGCTTTTAGTTTTTGCCCACTGAGTATGATGTTGGCTTTAGGTTTCTCATATATGGCCTTTATGATGTTGAGATATGCTCCGTCTATTCCCACTTTGCTAAGAATTTATCATAAATTGGTGCTGTATTTTATCAAATGCTTTTTCAGCATCTATTGATACAATCACATGGCTTTTGTTTTTCATTTTGTTGATGTGGTGTATTATATTTATTGATTTGCGAATGTTGTACCATCCTTGCATCCCTGGGATGAATTCCATTTGATCATGGTGTATAATCTTTTTAATGTATTGCTGGATCCATTTTGCCAATATTTTCTTAAGGATTTTAGCACCTATGTTCATCAGAGATCCTGGCCTGTAGTTTTCCTTCTTTGTTGTATCTTAACCTGGTTGGGAATTAGAATAATATTGGCCTCACAGAAAAAGTTTGGGAGTTCAGTCTTCTTGGAATTTTTGAAATAGATTGAGAAAGACAGGGGTTAGTTCTTCCCTAAATGTTTGGTAAAATTCTCCTGTGTAGCCATTTGGTCCAACGCTTTTGTACCCTGGGAGTTTTTGATTACTGTTTCAATTTCACTCGTTATCAGTCTATTCAGGCTTTCTGCTTCTTCTTGATTCAATTTTGGAAGATTATATGCAAAAATTTATCCATTTCACCCAGGTTGTCAAATTTCTTGTCATATAGTTGTTTGTAGTACATAATTTCTTAGAATCCTTTGTATTTCTGTGTTATCAGTTGTGATTTCTCCTGTCATTTCTGATTTTGTTTATTTGAATCCTCTCTTTTTTTCTTGATGAGTCTGGTTAAAGGCTTGTCAATTTTGTTTATCTTTCCAAAGAATGAACTCCTGAATTTATTGATCCTCTGAATTGTTCTTTTAGTCGCTATGTCATTTAATTCTGCTCTGATCTTGATGATTTCCTTCTTTCTACTTGCTCTGGACTTTGTTTGTTGTTGCTCCTCTAGTTCTTGTAGCTTTATGGTTAGGTTGTTTGCATGAACTTCTTCCAACCTTTTTAGGTAGGCCTGTATTGCTACGAACTTCTCTCTGAGCACTGCCTTTGCTGTGTCCCATAGGGTTTTGGCTGATGTGTATTCATTTTCATTTGTTTCCAGAAACTTTTTATTTCTTCTTTGATCTCATTGTTAACCCATTCCTTACTTAATAGCATGTTATGTGTATTTTGCCTCTTTGGAGTGAAAAGTTCTGTACTGTATTTATCAGTTACATCCATTTCATCTACAGTGCTTCAATGCCACAATATCGTTGGTGTTTTTTTGATTGGAAGATCTGTTCATTGTTGATAAAGGGGTATTAAAATCACCTACAATTAGTGTGTTGCTTTCGATATCCTTCTTAAAGTCCCCCAAGATTTTCCTTACATATTTGGGTGCTTCTATGCTGGGTGCATATATGTTTACAAGAGTTATATCTCCTTGTTGGATTGTTCCCTTAAGTATTATGAAATGTTCTTCTTTGTCTCTCTTTTTTTTTTGTTTAAGATTAAAAAAAGTTATTTTTAGAGAGGGGGGAAGGAAGAGAGGCAGAGAGGTAGAGAGACATCAGTGCACAGCTGCCCCCTGCCTGCCTCCAGCTAAGGACCCGGCTGGACACCTGGCTTGCAACCTGGCCATGTGCCCTGGCTGGGGAATCGAACCAGCGATCCCTGGGTTTGTAGGCTGGTGCCTTTTCCACTGTGCCACCAGCAAGGTTCTTTATCGCTTTTTATGGCCTTCATTGCAAAGCCTATTTCATCTGATATAAATTTTGCTACCCAGCCTTTTTTCATGTCCATTTGCTTGAAATACATTTTTCCAACCCTTCACTTTCGGTCTGTGTTGATCTCTTGTTCTGAGGTGGGTCTCTTGTAGGCAGCATATTTGTGGGTCATGTTTTCTTATCCATTCAGCTACCCTATGTCTTTTGATTGGTGCACTTAATCCATTTATATTGGCAGGTACTTATTCATTCACATTTTTCCCCTTTGTACCTGTGTTCCTCTCTATCTCTTCATCTTTTTAAAGTAGACCCTTTAACATCTCTTGCAATGCTGGTTTGATGGAGATATGTTCTTTTAGTCTTCTTTTGTCTGGGAAACTCCTTTTTCACCTTCCATTTTGAATGAGAACCTTGCTGGATAGAGTATTCTTGGTTGCAGGCCTTTGTTTTTCATTGCTTAGAATATTTTTTGTCATTCCCTTCTGGCTTATAGTGTTTCTGTTGAAAAATCAACTGATAACCTTATCACAGCCTCCTTATATGTTATTACCTGTTTCTTTCTAGCTACTTTTAGGATTCTCTTTTGGTCTTTGAAATTTGACATTTTAATTATGGTGTGTCTTGGAGTGGGCCTGTTTGGGTTCATCTTCATTGACAGTCTCTCTGCTTCCTGAACTTGAGTGACATTTTAACTCATCCAGTTAGGGAAGTTTTCTGTCATTACTTTTTCAAACAGGTTTTCTATCTCTTGCTCCTCCCCTTCTCCTTCTGGTATCCCCATGATATGGATATTATTGCACTTCATGTTGTCCTGTAGCTCTCTTAAAACCTCTTCATTCTTTTTTAGTCTTTTTTCATTTTGTTGCACAGTCTGGGAATATTTTTCTATGTTGTCCTCTAGCTCGCTGATCTGATTCCCTGCTTCCTCTAGCCTGCTTTTGATTCTTTCTACTATATTCTTCAGTTTGGAAATGGTATTATTAATTTCTTCCTTGCTCTTATTAATAGTCTCTATGTCCTTTTTAATGTTGATGTAGTTCTCAATAAGTTCCTTATGGCTTCCCTGGAGTTCTTCATAACTCCCCTGGAGTTATTTATAGTTTTCTTTGAGCTTGCTGAGCTCATTGAGCTTCTCTACCATCATTATTTTGAATCCCACACCTGATAGTTTGCTTGCCTCTATTTCATTTAGCAGTCTTTCTGGAGGGGGTGGGGGTTCTTTTTCTTTCAGTGATGGACATGCCTGCAACCCAGGTATATGACTTGACTAGGAATCGAACCATCAACTTTCTTGTTCATAGGCCGGCACTCAATCCACTGAGCCACACCAGCAGGGCTGTGCCCTTCAGTTTTTAATCCAATTAATCTGTGACTGACTGTCAGGTGTAGGCAGCGCTGGGTGGGACAGATTAATTCAGTTGTAATCTAACCAATCTGTAATTAGCTACCAGGCTCAGGCACCACTGGGCAGAGCAGACTGATTCCAACGGGCAGGGCTATGACCTCCCTTCTGGCAGAAGCCACTTCACTAGCCTAGTCTGCCTGCCCTGTAGGGGATGAGTCAGCACTGAGATGCCATCTGCTGCTCACTCATTCCTCTCCTCAAAGCCACCACTCCAAACTCTCCTTAAGCATCTCTAGTCCACTCTGCCCTCCCTCTGCTGGAGCCCAGGGTAAGTGGGTGCCATTGTATTTTCATGCGTGGTCACTTTAGTAATTCTCTGTCTATAGCCATCTCAGGCTATCAAACCCAGCAGCCTTTTGCTTTTCACAGCTGGATGCTGTTTTGCTCTCAGCCATGTTGCTGTAGGCTGGGAAGCCAGCTGGGGTTTAGAACCCACCCTTCTCAGGTGGAACCCCCAGCTCCAGTCCCTTCAGCTGCAGCACTGCCTACCAGCCAGGTTGTGATGAAGCATCCTCCTCTGTTCTGTCTGAGGTTATAAGGTTTTTCTCCAGCTGGTGTTCTGTTGGTTATTCCGGATGATTTCTCCCCAATTCATTTGTTGTTTGGTTTTGGAAGGTGATTGGTATAGCTCCACTTACTCCTCCACCATCTTGGTTCTAATTGTTATAAATGTTTAATGAAAGAGAAAATAATAATGTGGTTTCCTCCAAGGGTTTCCTAATTTTATGTTTGGTTCTTCATTTTTACATGCAGTCATTAGTTAGGAGCACAGACAGCTCATCTGTTTTTATAAGAGGCAGGGCAGAAGCATGGTGAATGGGGGAAAATGTGTTGTATCTCAGAGCTTGTAAAAGTTTTCTACTTACATCAATTTTCTTAGGAAAATAGGAAGCAAAATCACTTGTAAGTAAGAACTGGGAAGATGTTAAGAGATTTGAAGAGAGGTAAGATTTGAAATGGCAGTCTGAGGGGTGTAGGAAAGTTAAGGGACCAAATAAACTTGAAATAAGCTTTGGGAAGCACGTAGAGTAATACAAACACTAACACCAAACAACTGATTAGACGCAACATGGAATATGGCTTTATCAGAAGTGGTATGTGTGTGGGAGGAGGCAAGGAGATAAAAAAGACCCAAGTAGAAAAAAGCCATAGCAGAAGGGCAACAGATACTAACAAACATGGAATTTGTATAAAAAGAAGGGACTACTCAATGAATCAGACAAAAGCACTAAATGGTTTCCTCTTAAAAGGACTACATTTTATTTTTAAATCTGGTAGAGCTAGTTTATTCTTTATATGCATGAATAGATTTCAGTTCCAAAAGATGAAAAGTTATGGATAGCTGTGGCAGCGGTGGTTGCACAACATTATGAATATGCTTAATACCACTGAATTTTGTATTTAAAAAGTGATTAAAGCCCTGTCTGGTGGCTCAGTGGATAAGGCACCTGCCTGCGAACCCGAAGGATGCAGGTTTGATTCCCCAACCAGGGCACATAATGAGGTTGCAAGATAGGTTTCCAGCCAGGTCCATAGCTGGAGGCAGGTGGAAAAGGTAACCATACATTGATGTCTCTCTCCCTCTCTGCCTCTCTCCTTTCCCTGCTCTCTAAAAATAATAAATAAAATCTTTTAAAAACAAGTGATTAAAGCCTTGGCTGGTGTGGCTCCGTGGACTGAGTTGCCAGCCTGCAAAATGAAAGGTCACTGGTTCAATTCCCAGTCAGGGCACATGCCTGGGTTGCTAGCCAGGTCCCCAGTTGGGGGTGTCCAAAAGGCAACCAGTCAATGAAAGGCAACCAGTCTATGTGTCTCTCACAAACTGATGTTTCTCTCCCTCTTTATCTCTCTCCCTTCACCCCTCTCTAAAAATAAATATAATATTTAAAAAAATAAAGTTATTGAAATGGTCAACTTTATGTTATGTGTAATTACCACAATTTTTCTTTAATGAACAGGAAATAAAGGGAAGAGTAAGAAAAAAAGTTCACGTGGAAAAATAAGCAAGAATAGTCATACAAATTCTGAAAACGTAGTGAGGATTAGCCCTGCTTAATTATCTAAATAAGTTATAAAGTTTCAATAAATGAAATATTATACACACTAAATGAAAAGGCATATGTAGCTTGATGAACTAGAAAAACAAGTCCAAGAATAGTCCTAAATTCATAATAAAATTTAATAAGTATCTAAGTTCAATCAGTGGGGTATAGTTCATTTAGGTGGATTAGTCCCATAAGTAGCATTGAGAACTGAGTAACCATCTGAAAAAATTAATTGAAGCCATATTTTACACCTCATTTAAAATAAATTTCAGATGGATCAAATAATTCAATGCAATTTTTTAGGTTACTAGAAGAAAACATGGGAGTTTTTTTTTTTTTTTTTAATTTATTATTTCCAGAGAGAGGGGAAGGGAAAGAGGCAGAGAGGGAGAGAAGAATCAATGTATGTTTGCCTTTCACCTGCCTCCAGCCACAGACCTGATTGGAGACCTGGTTTGCAACCTGGTTATGTGCCCTGGCTGGGGAATGGAACCAGTGACCTTTGGGATTGCAGGCCAGCTATATTTTTTAATCTCTGTGTATGGAAAAGTTTTCAATGTCTAAACCCATAAGTCATCAAAGGAAAAAAACTTGATATGAGTACAAAATATGTATATATACATATATAATTTTTTTTCATTTAAAGAAAATACCACTACGCAAATCAAAAATCAACTGGAAAAAAATGTATTTACAACTGACATTCCCAAATAAAATTCCAGTAACACAGCTTTTCAAAAGCCAAAAGATGGCGATATGACTTTATTACAGTCTCACTGGTGCCAGTATCTACCTGAGCCTCTCATCGTTCGCCAGTAAGGAACCTGTTTTTCCTCTTTTATGTCTCTTGTTGCCCTTCTCCATTCCCTCCTATATTTACCTATTCTTCTACTGTTCACCCATGATAGGAAACTGAAATAAACATTAGTGGAAAGGGAAGACAGAAGAAATCCTGAATTTATAACAATACTGTTTTTAAGTGGACATAATTAAAATGTGTAAGACTCTGTGAAGTATTAACACAGGTTTATTTATACCCATTCTCTCCTGAAACTACACTAAAATAATGCTAAAGGGCTAAGAAAAAGATACGCTTGTGAAAAACATATATATATAAAGGAGCCAACAGCTGATGAGAGATACAAATAATAACACTTTTCTCAGCCAGATAGAGAATTGCTGAATAGCAGTTGGCTTGGTAAAACTAAATAAGCCAAACCCACGCTTATGAGGGTAGTTGAGGGTGGGTGAGGGTATAAACCCAGTAAGAAGCAAGTACAAGCAAGTACAAGCACAATAGTAAGGCTTAAGAATCTGATGGTAGGAGTCAGATGGTCTGAAAGTAGGAATAGTGGTTAAATGCTTGTGAGGAACAGTTTTAACCCAGAAGTCTTACCATATATCCAAGAAACTGCCTCTCCTGTACCCCAGCAGGAGACATGTGGTTTACTGTCTTAACACACTAAACCAGACAGGATATATAAACCAGGTACGTACAAGGGTTGGTTGTCACATCATCCCACAGAGAGGGTAAAGATTTGCACACTGAATAGCGGCCCCCCACCTCTGTTCCTCAGATCAGCTTCCAGAACACAGAACAATCGAACAGGGAGCTAGGACATTCCTCCCTGGGAAATCTGACCCAAGAGAAAGACCCCCAACCACTCAATCACCTTGTGTTAAGATTTGCAGTTAAAGAAACAAACTCTCAGATACAGAGGACAAACTGATGGTTACCAGATGAGAGGTGGGTCAGGGGACTGGGTGAAAAGGTAAAAAGATTAAGAAGAACAAACTGGCAGTCACAAAATAGTCACAAAATGTAAAGTACAGTCTAGGGAAGGCAGTCAATACACTGTAATCACTATGTATGGTGTCAGGTGGGTATGAAATTTATCAGGCAGAATCATTTTGTAAGTGATATAAATGTCTAACTACTATGCTGTACACCTGAAACTAATATAATATTGAATGTCTTGGATGTCAACTGTAATTGAAGGTTTTTTTTTTAACTTAAAAATAAGACTTACAGTTAACAACTCCCCATGGACAAAATTTTTACTCAGCTTTTTACTGCCTCACACTTTAATCTGAACAGATGGTCCAAGATTACTGAAAAACTGAGGAAAGTCTCTAACATGAAATGAAGAGACCAAACTTATAAAACAGGAGTAGACCAAATTAATAAATAAAATAGAAAGAAAAAAGAAAAAATAAAAGGGTAGGAAATCTCCCACAGTGTAGGACAGAAAGTTTTTTAATAATTGAAAAAAATAAGAACACCAGTGCAGAAGGTTCAACTAAAAAGGAATTCCAGAAAAGAAGAGTTGAAAAAAGGAAGGAAATGATACTAAAAATGACATTTTTGTTTCTGGCAACATAGTAATGTGTAAATGATGTGTAAACTTTATCTTAACAAAACATTCAGAAATGTTGCATAAATTAAAATATTCTCTCATATGCTAAGATCACAAGAAAAAGTTTTCAGCTGTCATGGAGGAATTTGGCAATATAAATAACTAAAACATTTGGCTTTTAGTGGCTTTAAGGTGGTAAGACACCCTGGCTGTTGGCACAGTGGATAAGGTGCCAGCCTACAAACCCAAAGTTCGTGGGTTCGATTCCCCAGCCAGGGCACATAACCAGGTTGCAAGCCAGGTCTCCAGCCAGGTCTGTAGCTGGAGGCAGGTGAAAGGCAGCCATACATCGATGTCTCTCTCCATCTCTGCCTCTCTCCCTTCCCATCTCTAAAAAATAATAAAATCTTGAAAAAAAAAAAGTGGTAAAAGACAAGGCGTTGAGAACTACATTAAGTAATAAAGAGTTGAAATTGAGGCTCCCACATCCTTTCACACAGTCTGGAAATTAGGGGGGAAGTGATCTTCTAAAAATCCTCAGATTCAAATATCACAATGACCTCCAATTAAAAAAATAAACCAACTCACCCAGACACAGTAAAACACTAAAAATAAAGAGATCTTAAAAGCAGGCAGAGAATGACATCAAAGATATAAGGAACAAAAGCAAAAATAAGTAAATAGGATTTCAAATTCAAAGTCATTAAGTTTCTTCCTATGTTTTTTTCTTAGCTCTTAAACGTTTAGAGCTTTTATGCAGTCAATCACTTTTTGTGTATGGTATAATTTTTTTCATGTGGATATCCATCCAGTTTCCCCAACATCATTTGCTGAAAGGACTATCCTTTCCCCTTGGCACTCCATCAAAAATCATTTGCCCATGTATCAAGAGTTTATTCTGGGCTATTATATTCCACTGATTTATGTCTGCCTTTATGCTAGTACTACACTGTTTGATTAATGTAGCTTTATAGGGTTGAAATTGGGAAGTGTGAGTCCTCTAGCTTTGTTCTTTTCTCTCAACATTGTTTTGGCTGCTTGGGATTCCCTGAGATGCTATATAAATTTTAGGATGAATTATTTTATTCTATTTCTGCAAAAGAAAAAAGAAAGAAAGAAAAGAAAAAAGAAAGAAAAAACATTGTTGGGATTTTGATAAGGATTTCACTGAATCCATATATTACCTTCTACAGTATCGACATGTTAACAATATTGGTGACTCCAATTCATGAACATGGACTGTATATTTATTTGGTCTCCTTTAAAGACTATACTTTCAGGGATCATTTCTATAGTTCATTACACTTATTTGTGTCTCCTTT
Source organism: Noctilio leporinus (assembly GCA_004026585.1). Taxonomy (NCBI): domain Eukaryota; kingdom Metazoa; phylum Chordata; class Mammalia; order Chiroptera; family Noctilionidae; genus Noctilio; species Noctilio leporinus. The sequence continues at coordinate 22,370 of PVIW01003543.1, forward strand.
AATTTCTTTCAACAATGTTTTGTAATTTTCAGTGTACCAGTATTGCTTCCTTTGGTAAGTTTATTCCTAAGTATTTTATTCCTTTTCACAATATCCTAAAAGGAATTCTTAATTTCCTTTTCCTATTACTCGCTATGTTAGTGAATAGAAATAAACAACTGGTTTTTTTATTGACTTTTTATCCTGCGATTTTGCTGAATTTGTTTATTAGTTCTAAAAGATTTATAGCCCTGGCCAGTGTGGCTCAGTTGGTTGGAGCACTGGAGCATCATCCTGTAAACTGAAAGGTCCCAGGTTCAATTCTGGCAGGGTACATTCCTAGGTTGTTGGTTCAGTCCCACTTATAGTCAGGGTACCTATAAGAGCTAACCAATCAATGTTTTTCTCTTACACTAATGTTGCTGTCTCTTTCCCTTCTCTTCTCTCTAAAACCAGTGGGCACATCCTTGGGTGAGGATAAAATAATAAAATAAAAATAAATAAAAGATTTTTAAGCCCTGGCTGATGGCTCATCGGAATGGTGCTGGCCTGTGAACCCAAAGGTCACTGGTTCAATTCCCCAGCCAGGGTACATAACCAAGTTACAAGCCAGGTCTCCAGCCAGGTCCATAGCTAGAGGCAGGTGAAAGGCAACCATACATTGATGTCTCTCTCCCTCTCTGCCTTTTCCTTTCCCATCTCTCTGGAAATAATAAATAAAATATATTTTTAAATAACATAAAAAAGGATTTTTGTGTGCAGAATTTTTAGTATTTTTATATATAAGACATGTCTGTAAACAGATAATTTTGGTTCTTTCTAATTTAGATGTCTTATTTCTTTTTCTTGCCTAATTGCTCTGGCTAAGGCTTCAAGCACTATGTTAAATAGAAGTGAAGGTGGATGTTCTTATATTGTTCCTTATTTTAGAATAAAAGCTTTAAGTTTTTCACCATTGAGTATAATGGTAAAAATAATAGGTTTTTCATATATATGGCCTTTATTATATTGATGTTTCCTTCTATTCCAAATTTGCTCAGTGTTTATATCATGAAAGGGTGTTGAATTTAGTCAAATGCTTTTTGCATCAATTGAAAAGATGGACTTTTTAATAAATATTGCTGGGTAGTCATTTTGAAAAAGATAAAATCAGATCCGTATCTCATACCATACAAAAAGAATGAATTCCAAATGATGAGAGATCTAGATGTAAAAAAATGAAACCAGGCAGCCATCAACCTAACCAAGTGACAAATATAAACATCACTGATGATAAAACATAACAATGTGATGAAACCCTTGATAGTATGCCCTGTGAAAAACAGAAGGACACAACATTATTTTGTGTGTGATTACTTATACTAAAAAGGCATAACCACACTTCAATCAGTGACAGAACAGTCAAACGCAAACAGAGGGACAGTCTGAAAAATATATGATCAGCACTCTTCGAAAGGGTCAAGGTCACATGACAAAGAAAAACTGAAAGCTATTAGAGAACAGAGACTAGGAGAATAAGGAGAGGTAACAATTAAATGTAATGTGTGATCCTGAATAGAATCTTGAAACAGAAAAATGTCCTTAGTGAAAAAACTGGTGAAATTCCAATAAGGTCTGGAGTTTAGTCAATAATATTATATCAATATTAACTTCTTTCTCTCCATATTTCACCATGGTTACATAAGATGTTAACATCAGGGGAAATGGGCTGAGAAATATAATTAAACTCTCTATAACTTTTACAAATTGCCAAAAAACCTAAAAATATGTAAAGTTACTTTGAAATAAAGTTTCTTAAAAAAGAAGTGAAGCCAATAATTATATCATTAACTAATAATTATGTCATTAAGTATCAAAAAGTAGATACCATCAAAGGTGGTTTTACCAATTCATGCTGTTTGAAGTCAAAATAGTTTCCTTGCAGAAAAGCGGTGCATCTTGAAAAGGACTCTAGGGTGCTAGTAATGGGTCTGCTTCTGGATCTAACAATAAATGCCACTATTATTTGCTACTACATATATATGTAGTATATATATGTAGTATATATGTAGTAGCAAATTATATATATATATAGAGAGAGAGAGAGATTGAGATTGATTTGTTGTTCCAGGCTGGCTATCTCCTTGTTGATTAGTTCTCCCACTGGAACCTTGATCTGTTCCCTCTTTGGGGCCACACCTCTCTGTCTTCTCAACTTAACAGGTTCCTGTGTTTGCCTCTATGTCTTAGGTAGAGCTGTTGCACCTGTTACTTTGTAAGGGGCAGAACCTCAGGTATTTGTCAGTGCGGGGCGACCTGTTTCAACACGTTGTGGCACTGTATGTGCAGGGAGGGGTCTGAGAGGGAACAATGCTGACTGCTCAGCACTTGCCCCTTTTCCAAGGCACCTCTCCCACTTCCCGCATGGGATTGGCACCTCTCTAGTTCTGTGGTTCCCAGAGTGGGTGGGTTTCTGGACATTTCAGGACCATGGGGGTCTCTAAACAGACTCTGCTGAGAGACCAGCAGTTTCTTCCTCTGCCCCAACCCCCACTGGTTTTCACAGAGCAATGAGGCTTTATCTCCACCGCCCCTGCCTCCGCCCCTGCACTGGAACCATGAACCACATGTCTGGTCTGGTGCTGGGAGTGCTCCCCAGGTGTCCCTCCCAACCTTTTTTTAATGTGTGACTGCACTTTCTGTCTGCCTGCCACAGCCGCTGTCCCAATGCTCTGCTGCCAAACCACATCCTCTCAGTCTTGGCTCCACCCCTCCAACCTGGCTGGATGACTATTTCTTTGTTTGTTGGACTTTCATGCAGCTTGATTTTTCTGGCACTTTTGGTTGTCTCCAGTTTTGAGGTAGATGTATTCCTTCTTAGTTGTGGTGGGAGATGCAGCGTGGCTATCTACACCTCCATCTTGGCTGGAAGTCCCCCAGATTATTGATCTTTATCTTGTTATTTAATCCTAGTGTTTTGGGTGTTTTGTTTCTACATTTTTGTGGGTTACAGAACAGCTCTGTAAACAGAATTTCACATTTTTCAATGAGCTGCTTATATAAAAGAATCTCTTATTTACTTACTACAATCTCATCTTGAAATTTCTTTCTGTTTGGAGGAAGAAGGGTTTTTGTATATAGTGACCCCTTCCTAAAAAAGTATTTTCTTTAGCATTAGTTTCACATGCTTTAGATTAGCCTTTCAATTTCTTGAAGTTTATTCTTCTTTTAAGTCACTTATGTGGAGAGAAAATCCAATTGCCTTGAACTCTTTATCCAGAGTGTCACTTTAGCTTAGAAAACTAACAACTCAGAACAGATCTGTCTCAAAACTGTAGTATCTGATAGTCTACAGCATCCCAAGAATACTATCAAATCTTTTTCTGTATCAAATCTGGTACAGAAACAATAAAAGAAAATAATTTGACTTGGGAAGAGGGAATACATTTTTTAGTTCTTTCAGAGAGAGCTGATTAATTAGCTAAGCCCTGTCTGGTGGCTTAATGGATAGGTGCCAGCCTGCAAACCCAAATGTCGCTGGTTCAATTCCCAGCCCAGTCACATAACCAGGTTGCAAGCCAGGTCTCCAGCCAGGTCTGTAGCTGGAGGCAGGTGAAAGGCAACCATAAATTGATGTTTCTCTCCCTTTCTGCCTTCCTCCCTTCCCCTCTCTTTAAAAAATAATAAATAAAATCTTTTTTTTTTAAGTATTTAGCTAGCTTTACATTGTAATTAACTAGTTTACTAATTAAGTTAGCAAATCTTTGCTCAAATTTGCCAAAATCGTTGGAAGAAGTTATTACTAACAGACCAAAAATCATTCTGATATGAATTAGAAAAGAATCCAACATCTGCTAACACCTAAATAAATATTGGCACCCCCTAATGAAATGTGTACTTACAGCATTTTCTAGGTTTAAAATAACTCAGCCCTGGTTGGTAGCACAGTGGATAAGGCGCCGGCCTGCAAATCCAAAGGTCGCAGGTTCGATTCCCCAGCCAGGGAACCAGGGCAACCAGGTTGCAAACCAGGTCTCCAGTCAGGTCTGTGGCTGGAGGCAGGTGAAAAGCAACCATACATTGATGTCTCTCTCCCTCTCTGCCTCTCTCTCTTTCCCTCTTTCTAAAAATAATAAATAAAATCTTTTTAAAAAAAAGTATAAAATGACATTTAAAAAAATAAAAAATAATAATAAAATAAAATAAAATAACTCAGTGATTGCCTTTGATGATGTTTTAGCATTACTTATTTCCTTCCAGAGTTCCAGCTTTGAAAAGCTGAAACTTGAAAGAAGCAGGACACTTCTATAGAAAGCATGAATTTTTTTATATTTGAAATCTAAACAGCTACATCTATTCCAGTTATTTCTAAGCTTCACTAAACATTAAAAGAAAAAAAGACAAAGACCTCTAAACAATGATTAGCATTTTGGAACCTTTATTGAAATTAGATAATTCTCTTTGCCTTTTGGTTCTCCATTTTTAAACTTTTGAAAAGCTTAATAAGTTATCTTAATTGTCCGGATATATTATCTGTCTAAAGTTTTTATTATGACAGCACAAATATTTTGAGAAAGTGACAAAGGCTTGTGCTTCTTTTTCCATATAATAATCAAGACATTCATATTGTAATTGATTTTTACAGTTTTAAATTTATTAATTTTTAGCCCTGGCTGGTAGCACAGTGGATAAGGTGCCAGCCTGCGAACCCAAAGGTCACAGGTTCAATTCCCTAGCCAGGGCACATAACAAGGTTGCAAACCAGGTCTCCAGTCAGGTCTGTGGCTGGAGGCAGGTGAAAAGCAACCATACATTGATGTCTCTCCCTCTCTGCCTCTCTCTCTCCCCCTCCTTCTAAAAACAATGAAATAAAATCTTTTTAAAATAAATAAATAAAGAAATTTATTGATTTTTAGAGAGAGGGAGGAAGGGAGAGAGAGAAAAAGAAACATCAGTTTGTTTATACATTATTTATACATTCATTGATTCTTTTTTAAAAACATTTTATTTATTAGTTTTAGAGAGAGGAGAAGGGAGAGAGGCAGAGAGGGAGAGAAACATCAATATATGGTTGCCTTTCACCTGACTCCAGCTACAGACCTGGCTGGAGACCTGGCTTGCAACCTGGTTATGTGCCCTGGCTGGGAATCGAACCAGCAACCTTTGGGTTCACAGGCTGGCACCTATCCACTGTGCCACCAGTCAGGGCCCATTGATTGATTCTTGTATGTGCCCTGACTGGAGATCGAATCTGCAACATTTGTTGACTGAGACCACAGTCTAACCAACTGAGCTACCTGGTCAGTGATGTCCTTAAGCTGCCTTTTCTCAACCAAAGCAATTCTCTTATTGAAGTCTATATTTGAAAACTACCAATTTTAAAGCTTTTCAATATCAAAAATAGTTACATACCCTTGGAAAAACTTCTAAAATCATTTTTCTAACCAGTATTGTTAAATTCCCACAAATTGTGTTCTTTCAAGATCTATGTTTAGTGATTATTTTTACAGCAACTATGGTACAGTATGTCTTGGAGAGCATGAGCTTAATGGCAAAATTGCAGGCAGAATGTTAATATCAGCAAGTATTCTATTGCTTTTCATTTATGATGGAGGCAGGTGAAAGGCAACCATACATAGATGTCTCTCTCCCTCTCTGCCTCTCTCCCTTCCCCTCTCTCTAAAAATAATAAATAAAATCTTTTTTTTTAACATATTTTTTAAAGATTTTATTTCATTATTTTTAGAAAGAGGGGAAGGGAGAGAGGCAGAGAGGGAGAGAGACATCAATGTATGGTTGTGTTTCACCTGCCTCCAGCCACAGACCTGACTGGAGACCTGGTTTGCAACCTGGTTATGTGCCCTGGCTGGGGAATCGAACCTGTGACCTTTGGGTTCACAGGCCAGCGTCTTAACCACTAAATAAAATCTTTTAAATAAATAAGCTCAATATGGATGAGGAAATTTAAGATAATCCCTAACTGCTCAAGAAAATCTTCAACAAGGTATACATAGAGCTCTAGATGAAACTTCCATGCAGCTGTTGACAACTGTTCAGAAACTATGGAGCATGAGAGAAGTTGCTAGAAGACTGAAACAGGAAAATATAGTACCGCTTTTCAAAAAAAAAGAGAAAGGGAGCCCTGGCTGGTGGCACAGTGGATAAGGTGCTGGCTTGCAAACCCAAATGTCACTGGTTCGATTCCCTAGTTAACCAGGTGGCAAGCCAGATCTCCAGCCAGGTCTGTGGCTGGAGGCAGGTGAAAAGAGGCAACCACACATTGATGTTTCTCTCCTTCTCTGCCTCCCTCCCTTCCCCTCTCTCTAAAAATAATAAAATAAAATCTTTCAAAAAGCCCTGGCTGGTAGCACAGTGGATAAGGTGCCAGCCTGTGAACCCAAAGGTCACAGGTTCGATTCCCCAGCCAGGGCACATAACCAGGTTGCAAACCAGGTCTCCAGTCAGGTCTGTGGCTGGAGGCAGGTGAAAAACAACCATACATTGATGTCTCTCTCCCTCTCTGCCTCTCTCCCTTCCCCTTTCTAAAAATAATGAAATAAAATCTTTAAAAAAAGATTGTAACTACCAATTTGTACTTCTTACTCTCTTCATCTTTTTTACCCAATCCCCCATGCCCCTCCAATCTGGCAACCATCAAAACATTTTTGTATCTATGATTCTGTTTCTATTATACTCATTTATTTTGGTTTTTTTTTTAGATTCAATTATGATAGATATGTATTTATAGCCACTTTATTGTTCATGATTTTTATCTTCTTCTTAAAGAAAACACTTGAATATTTCATATAATACCGGTTTGGTGGTGATGAACTCCTTTAGTTTTTTCCTATCTGGGAAGCTCTTTATCTGTCCTGCAGTTCTAAATGATAGTTTTACTGGGTAATCTTGGCTGTATGTCTTAGGCTGCAAAGTTTCTTTTGAGAAAGCAGCTGACAGCCTTATGGAGGCTCCCTTATAGGTAACTAACTGCTTTTCTCTTGCTGCTTTTAAGATTCTGTCTTTGTCTTTAACCTTTGACCTTTTAATTATGATGTGTCTTAGTGTGGGCCTCTTTGGGTTTGTCTTGTTTGGGACCGTTTGCACTTCTGGACTTGCATGTCTGTTTCCTTTACCAAGTTAGGGGCATTTTCTGTCATTATTTTTTCAAATAGGCTTCCATTTCCTTGCTTTCTCTCATTTCCTTCTGGCACCCCCATGATGCAAATTTGGCACACTTGGAGTTGTGCCAGAGGCTCCTCACACTATCCTCATTATTTTGGATTCTTTTTTCTTCTTGCTGTTTTGATTGTTTTTTTGTTTGTTTGTTTGTTTTGCCTCCTTATATTCCAAATCACTGATTTGATTCTCAGCTTTATTCACTCTACAGTTGATTCCTTACAGATAATTGTTTATTTTAATTAGTGTATTCTTCGCTTACGACTGGATCTTTTTTATGATGTTGACATTCTCACTAAGCTCCCTGAACATCCTTATAACCAATATTTCGAACTCTACATCTGGTAGCTTCTTGTCTCCATTTTGTTTAGTTCTTTTTCTGGAGCTTTTTTCTATTCTATTCTTTCATTTGGGCCAAGCTTCTTTGTCTCCTCATTTGGGCAGCCTCCCTGTGTTTGTTCCTGTGTTTATTTCCATGTATTAGGTAGAGCTGCTACATCTCCCAAACTTGGTAGAGTGGCCTAATGTAGTAGGTATCCTATGAGGTCCAGTGGCACAGCCTCCCCTATTCCCCAAGCTGGGTACTCCAGAAGCACCCATTGTGTAGGCTGTGTTCACTCTCCCGTTGTATTTGAGCCTTGATTGCTTGCTGCCATGTTCAAGGTTAGCCACCAACTGTGTTCTGTCTGGGGTCACACATCATAAGCTACAAAGTGATCTGCAGATGGCTGCTACTTCTGCTGGGCCTAGAAGTGCCCAGGTGAGGCCATTTTGTAAACCAAGGCTGGCTCCTTCTAGTGCCAGGCCTGGGACAATTTAGCAAGAGGTACAGGGCTTGGTGAAGTGAGACACTACTTGTTTGAGAGAATTTAGGAAAATCTGAAGCATGAGCCAAGACAGGCCATTCATTTGAAAAAGTCAATGGAAACAAGCTGGTGGGCCTGACGGTTGGGTGGGGCAGGGCCTCAGGGAATCACCAGGGTGGGGCAGACAGTGAGCCCGGTTGATGTAACCTCAGATGTGGTGCCTGCCTGCTGGCTCTGTGTCTCTATGCAGGGAGGGCTCAGAAAGGGTTCAGGGGTCTCTGCCAGCATTTCTGTCTTGGAGAAAGCTGCCTAGTTCTCACCCTAATACCAGACAATTCAGGTTCTCTCTGTATTTCTCTGGTGCCTTTCAAGCTGCTGCCTTCATGCTGAAGCTCAGAAGGAGTGAAACTGAGTAAGTCTTAGGTGGGCCCTTTAAGAAAGAAACTGCCAGGGGACGCAGCAGTTTCTGTCTTCCACAGCCTCAATTCCCACTGGTTTTTATAGCCAGAAGTTACGGCACCTTCTATTCCTGGTACCGGAACCCTGGGCTCGGGGGCCTGGTGTGGGGCTGGGACCCTTCATTCCTGAAACATCCCTCCCAATTTTTATCTGACACAAGTGGTATAGGACCACCTAGCTCACTCTGTGTCTCCCCCTCACCTACCAGTCTTGATGTAGTTTCTTTGTTAATTTTGTAGTCGTAGGCCTTGCATTCAGCTCGATTTCCAATGGTTCTAAATGATGGCTGTTCTATAGTTTAATTGAAATTTTGATGTGGTTATGCAGGAGGCGAGAGTGTTTATCTACTCCACCATCTTCGAGTGTTTTTTTGAAATCAACATTAAAGAGGTCTTGAGCTCTTATTTCTGCCTAGTCAACATTTTGATAGATTTGCATGAAGGTAATGTCAGCATTAACAAACTTAAAGTTTATTAAATCTAAGGGCAAATAAGCCCATTAAATCTAAGCCATTTATTGAATGACCAAATCAGAATTTTGTTAAGTTGGTAAGAGGTTCTATCAAATAACCTCAGAAGGTGATCTGGTCACAAATTCCAAAATGGGCAGGTCATGGTGAGTAGTCACCTCCCAGACATATAACTTTTTAACAGAGTTTACCTTTGTTTTATGCAACCCTAACCATTGTTTCTGTGCATCCAGGTTAATACACTCTTGAAATGCCCATTTTCAAACCCTTTAAGAAAGCAGGGAGCAGTTTAGACAAGAACCTAGTATAAAGTTACCATGGACATGGACAACAGGTGGGATTGACTTTGCGGGGAATGGGTGGGTGGGGAGGGGGACAGAGGGGAGCAAAAAGGGGATGGATGTAATACAACAATAAAATAAAATTAAAAAAAGAAAAACGAAACCACACTCAAGAAAGCACATTATCTTGTTAACTATCTTATAATCTAGTCCCCATCTTGCCTTCTCCCACCTTCATGTAATCTTCCTTTCTTCCCTCCTTAACTCCAAATGCATAAAAGAAGCTGCAAGCAGCTATTCTGGGAAGTATTTTTCTAAGTCTTGAGATCTTGCTTCTAGACATATCCTCTGATTGACTCAAATAAATTATTATTAAAATTCTCTACCACTTTGGACATTTTTTACCTCAACAAAGTCAACAAACTAGAACCAATCTGAAAAGATAAAGAATTGAAAGAGCACAATGTTAAAAATTGGAAGCACATTAACAAAACAACTCAAGGATTTTAGCTGATTACAAAATCAATAATAAAAGGTAACATACATAGCACTTAAATGCCAGGGGCCATTCTAAATGCTTTACATGTACGTATTCATCTATTCCTTATAACAACCCTGTGAAATAGGTGCTATTATAAACCCCACTTTACAGAGGAGAAAGCTGAGGCCCAAAATGGTTACATAATTTACTCAGTCACCTAGCTAATAAACTGTAGAGCCAGAATTTAAAACCAAGGACAGTCCTGGAGTTCATTTCCTTATAGGACGTTACTATGAATTAACAGTGTTATGCGGCTGCAAAGAAGTATGGATGACAAAATGTGCAAACCAGAAGAGAATTTTTTTAAGTTTATTTGAGCTAAACTGACAACATATGCTGGGGGAGAAGATCTTAAATGCTCCAGAGAATAACAATTTTGCAGCTTCTTTCATGCATTTGAAGGTAGGAGGCAATGTAAGGAAGGTTACTTGTTGGTGGGAGAAAGCAAGGCAGGGATAAGATAACAGGAGAGTTAAAATTATGTGCTCCCTTGAAGACTAATGTCCCCTTCTTGGGGTATTATTTCTGGTATTTCAAAAGTGTGTTAACCTATATGCACAACAACAATGGACAGAACTGGCATAAAACTTTTCACTAAAGAAGTTAACAAAATTACTAAAGTTAAAAACTGAGAAGATTATGTCCAGAGAAGAAAAGAACCAGTGGAATAGAAGTATCTTCAATTATCTGAAAACCCACATACAGAGGAGAGTACTAGAACAAGTGAAGATATAACCTCTAGTTCAGTAAAAGAAATAATTTCAGTATATGTGCCGCCAAAGGAAGCTACAAGAATTTTATACAAATCAGAGTTGTCCAACACTCTTCACCTTAGAAAGTATGAAATGATTAATCTTCTCTCCAGAAAAAAAATGCAAATGCATATAATTTGCATGAAATTTCCAACAGTTAAAAGTCTACTTTTAAATCTACTTATGCTCCACCCCTAGAGTCATGTACCCCAGAGTAAATTGGAAAAGTCAAGGATGAAGAGGTGAGTGCATTTAATGATCTTTAGCAACTCACTCCTGAGTTCACCTGCATCCACTAAAACATGTACTTTGCTTCTTTCATAGTCATGTCCTGTGAGACTTGCAACCAGGGAGCAGTGAGTCGCAGTAGTCTGTCCCAGACTTATTCCCTGATCCTGTCCCCAGGAATCCAAGTTCTGGACTTTTTCTCTACATAAATAAAACTTGCTTTCACTCTCAAAATAATTATATTGTAGTAACAATAATCTTTAAAATTCATTACAACTTAAAATTCTATGATCTAAAAATACTCTCAAAGCTATGCTTTCTAATTTCTTCCAAGATTCATTATGATACATATTGCAATAAGAATTTAAATATGACAAAGTCAAAGAAAGTCAAGTTTGTCAAGTGACAACACAAACTATGAGTAAATTCACAATAGTAAGGCTTATTAGTCAACCTTAAAAGAAACATGCCTAAGTTGAAAGATCAATAAGATGCTAATGCACTACTCAAGATCTAATATTTAATGCTCAAATTAGAAATTTCCCTCCTCTGCTTTTAAAACTTCATCTTAAATTCTCCCTTTCCATCCCTTTTTCCTATCTGTTGAGACTGACAGACCAAGAAACAATAGACTAGAAGTCATAGTACTTAGGTTCCAATTCATTATCTTTGTCATAAATTTAATTTTGGCTTCTTAGTCCATCGCCTCATCATGTTCTAAAATCTTTCATAGACCTAAAAGGGCTTTTAGAATAGTAAAGTGCTATGTAAATATAAATAACTCAATTATCAACAAGAAAACAAAGTCACTCTATCATGTTAAAAAAAGAAGCAAATGTATATTCACATTGCAATTTCTAATTATAAAAAGCAATCTTTGACTCCTTAGGGTATGTTTTAATTTATAATTTTCATCCACACTTTCTACACTAAGAATAAACATATCTGTACATTCAATTTCCAGTTATATTGAAAGGACACAGTTCAGACCATTAAGAATTTAACTACAGAGCCCTGACTGGGGTGGCTCAGTGGATAGGCACCCGCCTGCCAACCCAGGGGTTGCTGGTTCAATTCCCAGTCAGGGCACATAACCAGGTTGCAAGCCAGGTCTCCAGCCAGGTCCCCAGCTGGAGGCAGATGAAAGGCAACCATACATTGATGTTTCTCTCCCTTTCTTCCTCCCTCCCTGGCCTTCTCTCTAAAAATAATGAATAAAATCTTTAAGAAAAGAAAATTTTAGCTACAAAGGAAAAACATGAAAGTGCCAGTAGACTACACCTTTACAAGAGATTAAAAGAAAGTTACATTACCACAAAATGGTCATAAAGTATTACCAGCTTGAAAAATCCATTTCCTCTCTCAAACCACTAGAAGAGAGCTAAAAAGTTAAAAGAGTTTAATAATTCTTGTGACCTTCTTAACACACATAAGTGCCACATTGCTGAAACTGCAAGTGTTCTGCCAGAACAGCACTACAGACACCATGTCTACCATTAGACTAGACTCAAGATCCAGGCACAAGATGTTCTAACAGAGAACATGCATTGAGAGGCAGTGCACAAGCATGAGAGAATCCAGGTTCTAGGCATTTGATTTTTCTCCTTGGTGCTATTTGAAAATGGATACTGCTATTAAAGATTTATTCTAGTAACAGGATAGTGATACAGGTTTAGCTAAATTCTAGGATAACCAATGAAATAGAAAAGCAATATGCACTATCAGATCAACTAAATGTTTTATTTTTTTAATTATTTTTTATTGATTATGCTATTTCAGTTGGCCCAGGTTTTCCACCTGGGTTCCCCTCCACCTGGCACCCTGACTCCCTCAAGCTAGCCCCACACTATGGTTCATGTCCATGGGTCATACATATGAGTTCTCTGGCTAGTCCATTTCCTATACTGTACTTTACATCTCAATGGCTGTTTTGTAACTACCTATTTGTATTTCTTAATCCCATCACCTCTTCACCCCCTTCCCACCTGGCAACCATCAAAAACGCCCTCCATATCCATGATTCTGTCACTTGTACTAATTTCTTAGTTTTTTATATTCAATTGTTGATAGATATGTATTGATTGCCATTTTATTGTTCATAGTTTTTACTTTTTTCTTAAATAAGTCCCTTTAACTTTTCATATAATAATGGTTTGGTGATAATAAACTCCTTTTCAATTATTTTATATTTAATTTTGAACAGACTGATCATAATTACACTGTGAATAGATAACTTCAATTATATTTATCAAGTGAAGATGATTTCAAGCCATTAAGAGAAAAGTGGCCCCAAAAAAATTAAGCTGAAGAGGTCAAATGATAATAACTATGATTTGGGGGGAAAAGGGAAAGGAAGAAAACGAGTCTACTGACTACTAAAAAGACCCAATTAAGTGGGACAGGGAGTCTGAGCCCTGAGACAGAATGAGGAAGAGAAAAGTATTCAAAAGCTAAAAAGGGAGCTTCAGCAATGAATATGGAAAGGGATGAGCCTGTTAACTGTTTTAACAGAAAAAGAGAAACAACACAGGGAACTTTTCTGAATCAGTATTCATGGTGGTCAATAATAAAAATGCCTAACTCCTGCATGGCAGTTTATAGATTGTAAGCTTTGCTCCAAATGCGTTCCATAGATTAATCCATTTACTCCTCACAACACCCTGAAGGGGCAGCTACTTCTCTTTAACAGATGAAGAAACTGAGACCCCACACAACGCAAGGTAAGACAGGCTGGTGCCAGAGGCTAAGCGCTCATCCACTTAGTAAACTACCTCTCGGTGAGAGCTTACACAAACCTTTGTATTTTCTGTGCAGAGGGCCCATGGATGGCTCTCTGGAATTTCTCAAAGGAATCTAGGCCCAAAAAGTGATCCTAGACTTCAGAGCAAAGTTCCTTTATGGGGGTTATGAGATTCTTCCGAAAGCACAAAGCTTTGGAACTCTGAAAAACACCTAGTAAAGACAGATGGAGTCGCACAGATCATAAAAGGAGGAAAAGTCAGAAAACGTACATCCTTCTGCCCTGAACAGACAGAAAGTAGAAAGCAGCCTTTCCTCTCCTCCATGAGGTGTGACTCAGGGACGTTGCCTCTCCCCAATTTGCAAGGGGTGGGCGGGGGAGGGGTTTCCCTCCAGACACCCCCTGGTTACTCGGCCAGGCCTGGAAGGACATGCGGTTATAAACAGATATCATTGGGGTGACAAGGGGCCCCCAGGCGCTGGGAGGGAACCTGCCCAGGAGCATGCCTGACTGGGTCTGGAGGCCCTCGGCACCGGGATCTGCGCCCTTCCCCGGACCTTACCCCGGCGAGGCTGCAGAGGACGAGGCGGGACGCAGCGCTATTCTTCCGAGCCGGGGCACCGGTGCTTGGAGATGGCCGGGTCCAGGGGATTCGCTCGTGGGGCAGGAGGGGGAGATCCGCGGCCTGTTCAGTCAAGGCCCTGGAGTTCGAGATCCCAGGAGGCCGACGGTGCGGGCATCCCCGAGGCTCTCCAAAGAGGAAGGGTCTAGGGGGACCCCGTGTGCTGAGCCGCGGCAGCCGCTGCAGGCAAAATCTCCAGCGGCTCCGTCCGCTCGCACCCAGCCCTGCTCTGCCCCGCTTCCCGGGCGCGAGCTTTGGCGGTGGAGCAGCACGGTGAGCACTGATTGGCCTGTGGGTGAGTAACGTCAAGCACTTTCCCCCACGGATTGGCCCGGTGGGCAGTGCGTGCTAGGAGTAAACAAACCCCGCCCTCCAGGCTTCCCGAGGAGAGGAGGGGGCCTTGCGGTGAAGGGGCGGGGCCGCCAGGTGAAGGGGCGTTCTGCTCCAGCCCCGCTGCCCTGCAGAGGTTCGCTCTGAGTCCCGGCAGTAACCCTCCACCCTGTTTGCCAGCCGTCTCCCAGGCGGGCTGCAGGCCCAAGGCCTAAAATTTATAGGCACAACCTTCATTCCTTCCATTCCCTGAGGCTTGACTTTTCCATCTGCCCGCATCCCCAAGGCCTGAAGCAGGAAAGCCCCATCTCTTTAAAAAGAGGGTAACTAGGCGGTTACGTCTTGGTCCTCAGGCCTTTGATGGATTGCCCCCAGGGAGCAGCAAGCAACAGAATGGGAACGAGTGACTGTGAGGCCACGTGTGGGACACCCTGTAATTATTCAGGCAAATTAATGAATTAGAGACCACTCGGGATGTGGATTCTTGAATAGGCAAGTAAAATCCAAACCAGGCCAAGTTACCATTTCACATGGAAGCTGAATAGAAAATCGCAACGCATAACCCCAAATACCTGTCCTTTAGTTCAATGTTAAAACATTTGTCTATTAATTCTGTGCGTCTGTGAGAAATCTGGTGGAGTGGAAAAGACAATATGCAAAAGAAATAAGCAAAATATGAACTATGTTACATCGTGATCCGCGCTATAGGGAAAAAAAGGTAAGTAGAAGTATTTGAGGAATGGCTTGTGGAATAGGCGCTCAGAGAAGACTCAGAAAAGCTGCCATTTAAGGAAATACCTAAGAAGGTCAAGGAGTCTTTGCACCTTTGGACCTTTCTCCAGGGAGGGGTGGGGAGACAATTCCTGCATCATTGTGTGTAAATAAATTCCTAAGAGTTCAAGAGTGCTAAATGCAGCATTCCTCAGACTGAGTCTAAATGATTGATTACCTTACATTGTCCAGTAGCAAACCAATAGAATTGACTTGGCTTCCACAGAAATCTTGTTAAGGTTTTAAAGTAACTAATACTTTTCACACACTCTAGGCACAAAGATACCCAAGTGAGGCAAGACAGAAAAAACTTCCACCCTCAAGGAACTCAATCTAGCAAGGGAGATGGATTAAAAACCACCTCAGTACAATGTGTGAACAGCCATAATAGAAGTAGACACAGCACTTGGGCCAATAGGGGTAAGGGGATGGGGTCTGTTAAGAGGAGCTATAGCTCTCTCAAAAGCTCTTTGTCTATAAAGGAAATTCGGTACTAAATTTTGGAGCCAGGCTATGGCTATCGGTGATTCTCTGACCTCTTACAAGTTTTTAAGGTGAAAATCTAAAGATAGTATTAAATTGAACCATATGAAATTGCTAATACTTGGCAATTTTCATTTGACTCAGTCTCTTGTAGGGTTAACGAGGATTTTGATATGTAGTACATATAGTAAGTGTTCAACAAATGATGGCAATTATTACAATCATTTTGTTTTTTATTTTTCTTTTTAAAGATTTTATTTATTCACTTTTCAGAGAGAAGAGAAGGGAGTGTTAAAGAGAGGGTGAGAAACATTCATGTGTGGTTGTCTCTGGCCCACAACCCAGGCTTGTGCTCTGACCGGGAATAGAACCTCGACCCCTTGGTTCACAGGCTGGCGCTCATTCCACTGAGTTACACTGGCCAGGGCTGGTATTTCTTTTGGGGGAAAAATTATTTAAAAGCCAATGTTTTATAACACCTTTCAACACTATGCACAAAGTAAAATGGGCAATGAAAGTTCCAAATTTTCTATTTTGATCTAACTGTGTTTGATCTAGCTGTTTTCCAGTTTGATCTAGCTGTGAATTTCCATGACCTAATCAGAGTGTGCTGTAAAAGACACTAAATGTTAGTTTCACAGCAGGCCAAGAAATTTAGAATAAGAAACAGCTTGGTTTTTGAAGCCAAAAACTGAAACTACTCCAGAACAGAATAAATTGTCAAGTTGCTTCAGGGAGGAAAATTTATGTAAATCAACTTTTCATTCCCACTCACAGTTCCAATTTAGCAATTCGCATAACAGTCAGCTTTCTCTCTTCCTTCTCATTTCCCCATTAAAGGATCTTATTTCTCTTGAATAGAAAAATAAAGCTCCCACCATCTCCAGCGCCAGAGAGTAGATGTTTGAAACATGACAGAACACTTATTGATTCAGCAAACACTTATTGTATGCCAAGAACAGTGCAAAGCATTGGAAATACAAACATAAACGTCCAAAGCACTCCACTCATGGGTGGTGTTCTTTGTGCTTGGAACAATCTGCCAGTTCACCCACACCTCACTGACATGTGCTTTCACATAAGTTTAAACAACACTTGCTCCAGAAAAGCTTCCTCTGACTCTCCATCTCCAGCTCTTTCCCATTAAACCCTGTTTGTCTTTCTACTAGGAATTACTCATCCGGTATTTGTATCCTGTTAGACTATAATCTCCTTGAGATCTGGAGCCATGACATCCTAGTCACGGTCCTTGGTGCTTACGAGAGAAGTTCTCTAAGTTTTTATGGAATGGATGAGAGTGCCACAGCCCAGCACAGTTAGAAAGAGGAGAGAGGCATAAATGAATAAAGTCTCTACTTGTAAATATTCAGGCCAACAAAGAGGGGGCCATGAAGAAGCAGATCTGTTACAGTTAAACTTGAGTAATTGCCACATGCAACCCTTTTTCTGGTCCTGATTGCTGCTCTTTGCAGGTGAAGCTGTTGGATTCCTGCATCTCCCAAACTTTAATGTGTACAACAATCACTTAGAGTTCTTATTAAAGTTCAGACACTGAATCAGTAGGTCACACATGGGGTGTTGAATCTGCATTTCCAACAAGCTCCCAACTGGTGCTGGTGCGGCTTCACCACAGTTTGAGAAACAAGGTCCTTAGTGGTACCTTTATTTAATCGCACACCCTTGAAGTTGGTTTTGTTTTGTTTTGTTTTACTTTTAAAATTAAATTTATTGGGGTGACATTGATTCATAAAATTATATAGGCTTCAAGTGTATAGTTCTATAATATATCATCGGTGCATTGCATTGTGTGTTTACCACCCAAAGTCAAATCTCTTTCTGTCACCATTTATTTGACCCCCTTTACCTGTTACTACTCCCCCCAACCTCCTTTCCCTCTGATAACCACCATACTTTTGTCTGCATCTATGAGTTTTGACTGTGTGCTTGTCTTGTTTGTTCATCTGAAATCACATGATTAGTGGCATCTTTTTACTATCAAAACGATCTGTAATTATCTTAATGGTTATATCTGTTACTTTTTCTTTTTTAAAGCCTCTAGGCATGGCTGGTGTGGCCCAGTGGGTTGAGTGCTGGCCTGTGAACCAAGGGGTCACTGGTTTGATTCCCAGTCAGGGCAGATGCCTGGGTTGTGGGTCAGGTTCCTGGTTGGGGGCATGCAAGAGACAATCACACATTGATGTTTCTCTTTTTTTCACCCTCCCTTCTCTCTCTAAACAGAAAAATGTGTTCAATCAAGGCCTTGTCTTTGAGAGACAGTCCTGGTGTGAGATTTAATCACATTAATAGGGCAAAGTGAATCAAAGGCTTGGAATTTCCTCAGCAAGAGACACTCCTCAGTTCATTTCTGGAATGATTTGGTCAGGGCAGGGAAAGGATTTCACAGTTACCCTTAATAAAAGTAACCTCTTCTTAATACCAAGTCTAAACTCTTTTGTGATAAAATATCTTATTTATCCTAAGAATATAAAGCAAATGTAAAGTATGTAGAATGAAAAATGAATAAACATTCATGCACCAGCTTAATAGAAGCCCTGTGTGTTCTCCCTAATGTGCCCCCCTGCCTCTCCTTCCCCCAAATAACCATGTCCTAAATTATAATTTCCTTGGTTTTCTTTATAAGTCGAACACATACATATGTAACTTCAAGCAATATATTGCTTAGTTTTGCATGTTTTGAACTACATATATTTGGGTTCAAACTTAATTATTTACCTGCAAATTACTTATTTTTTTCATTGCCTTTTTTTTAGAGAAAGGGAGAGGAAGGGAGAGAGGATTTAAGAGAGGGGAAGGAGAGAAACATTGATTGGTTGCCTTTTGTAGGCACTCCTCCTGGGGGCTGAATCCTCAACCTCAGCATGTGCCCTGACTGGGAATAGAACCTATGACCTTTTGATTTGCAGGATGATATTCAACCAACGGAGCCACACTGGCCAGGGCTGCAAATTATTATTATTTTTACTTAACATTTTGTTCGAGAGAATCATCTGTCTTGATAGATGTAACTCATTCATTGTCACTGATATAAAAATAACAAAATCTACATAGTCCATTCTTTTATTGATAAGCATTTGGTTTTTTGTTTGTTTCCATTCCGCTGTTAGGAATATTCTTGTACACCTTTCCTTTGTACATGTGAAAGTTTCTGCCTTAGGGTCTTAATCATGTACAAGGTGGGAGTCAAAATATTTAATAGCTGGTAATTACACAGTCTTTGCTTGTTCTTCTTCCCTGATCCTACCGAGACAACTTCTTATGTGCAGGTAGTTCACTTTGGAAAATTATTTCAATGAACAAGAGTAGGTGTTAGAGTGAAACATTCAGGAGGAAAAGCTAATCTAAGGACATGTTACCGAAATGGTCACTGCTGGGGACCACAGAGGCCTCACGGTATAGGAGACTCTCCAAGAAACTGTGAAGAACACACCTCAGAATTGTCTGCACTTAAGCAATGGAAAGAGGCTGTATTTTTACACTGGCTTCCATTCCCATTATTTAAAAGTTATAGCATAGGGTATCAACTCCTTAACACTTCCAAATTTGAACATGAGTGAAATGACAGAGTGGGTTCAAATGAGTGTCCTAAGCAGGGAGGCAGAGAAATCCCAGCTCAGAAAACAGGAGGTGTTGAAAGGGAAGATGCTGTCAGGTTTTACCTGAGCTTCTGATTACTACAACACCTGAATAAAAAGCTGGGCCCAGAAGATGTAAAATTGAGCAAGAGGTGACCAATACTGATATAATTGGATAATAAATAGAGGATAAGAGACAGCTCCTCCTTGAAGTAGAATTCCAATGAATACATGTAAAGAAATAATGGAAATTATTGCTCTGGCTGGTGTGGCTCAGTGAACTGAGTGCTGGCCTGTGAACCAAAGGGTCGCTGGTTTGAATCCCAGCCAGGGCACATGCCTGGATTGCAGGCCAGGTCCCCAGCTGGGATGGAGGGCTCATGAGAAGCAACCACGCATGGATGTTTCGCTCCTTCTCTTTCTCCTTTCCCCTCTCTCTAAAAATAAATAAATAAAATCTTTTTAAAAAATCATCATGACTAGACAAATGGTACAGGAGTAATTGTTGCAGGCAAGAATCATCCATGGATGTTAATACTAGTGAGTGAAAGTATGATGGAAAACAAGGTAGTCATATGGCCTAAAAGTATCTCCTCATTATTAACTACAAAGTGGAAAATAGTAATCTTCAGATGGAAAAACCAGCAGACACCACCTGAATCAAGAACTCCAGGTTAACATCATCAACATGAAGGCTACAGAGGGGAGCAAAAAGGGGATGGATGTAATACAACAACAATAAAATTAAAAAATATATATGAAGGCATACTGATGCATCTTTCCAATAGGATGCACTGAGAAGACACAACATCACTTCTGCGGTTTTCTATCAAAAATTTAGAGCCTTAACGTAATCACATGAAAATATCAGGCCAACCATATGGAGGGACATTCTATAAAATAACTGCCAGGATTCTTTAAAAATGCCAAGGGCATAAAGGAAAGACTGAGGAACTGTCACAGATTGAAGAAGACTAAGAAGACAAGAAAACTAAATGTAATTCAGGATTCTGATGATCCCTAGGCTGGGAAAAGGACATTAGTTGGAAAATAACAAAATTTATATAAGGCTTATAGATTAGTTAATGCTATTGTATAAATGTGAATTTCCTGGTTTCAGTAACCATATTGTGGTGGTGTAAGATATCAATTAGGGGAAACTGGATAAAGGGAGAATTCCATGTACTATTTTTGCAACTTTTCAGTAAGTCTAAAATTATTTCAAAATAAAATGTTGAAAAACGAACTACAGGGACATCTTATTAAAATACAGATTCTGCCCTGGCTGGTGTGGTTCAGTGGATTGAGCACCTGCCTGTGAACCAAAGGTTGCCAGTTTGATTCCCAGTCAGGATACATGCCTGGGCTGTGGGCCAGGTCTCCAACTGGAGGCTTGAAAGAGACAACTGATCTATGTTTCGCTCACACATTGATGTTTCTTTCCCTCTTTCTCCCTCCCTTCTCCTCACTCTACAAATAAATCAGTAAAATCCTTAAAATAAAAGAAAGAAAGAAACCATTGATTCTGATTCAGAAGCTCTGGAATGAGGCCTGAAATACTGCCTTTTTGAAAAGCACTCTGATGGCACAGAGGCTACTGGTCCCAATAACATATTTGAGTAGCAAGACATTTTTCCCCCATTGTATTGAGGTGGAATTGACATATAATAAATCAAGCATACTTAAAGTGAAAAAAATGACAAGTTTTGGCATATGTGTATAACCCATCACCGCAATCAAGATAATGAATTTATTGTTGAGAGATAATTCTACATGGCTCTCTCATTTCTGTTTGTCTTGTGAGTAATGACAGAGGCCTTTGCTATAAAATAGAGAGATTGTCTTCCTTCGGAGTAGAGGTCAGTTTGATTTCTGTCCAATACAATAAAAGTAATTTCTCTGTAGCAACCATTGGGCAGGTTTACTTCTAGTTCATTACAAAAGACCCAAGCTTCCTAAGCTTGAGATTTCTCAGCTATACCACAGACCAACTGTGTGCACAGCATCAACCTGGACTGCTCTGTGTAGGAGTTGAGAGGCAAGGGGAACCAAGGTGAGTCTGAAGACCCTGATGTTTGCTATGCCATGGGTAACTAAGTCCTTAAGCTCTGACCCAGTGTCCATGGGACTGCGGAAGGCTACTTTGTTAGTTTCCAAAAAGAGCAAACTTTCAGACCTTTGTCAGTTCTTGACAGTGTTTGGCGATGAAGCTGAAATGCCAACAAAGACAGGACTTCCTGGGGAGACAGGACAAAAGCTGGTTAGATGAAATGAGAATTCCCTAGAATTTGATAGCTAATCTTCTTGCTCAAGTGGTGGTGGGGGAGGAGGGGAACTTAGTAAATATAATGCATTTGCCCTAAAATATCTGCCTCTTAAAAGGTTTTACTTATTTTTCTACAGAGTAAAAAAAAAAAAAACAAAAAAAACACTATTAGTCCATGTTATCCCCATTTACTTTTTTTCCTACAATTTCTTTTACATAAGCCAGATTCTTTAAAAATGTTGCTATAAATAGATAAATTTTAGGAACGTCAGCTCCACCTTATCTCCATAATGCCTCCCCTTTTCTTGTACTTCTCATTAGACTAATATTACTTTAAACTGAGATTAAAATCAAACCCATTTCTCTTACCTAATAACTCAATGTTCACCTCCTACTATGGAATGATATCATGAGCTTGGAGATAGTAATAGGCTCTCCTACAGTCAGGGAATAGAGTCCCAATTGTCTGACTGAATCCTCCACCACACGGAGGTCACTGTGTGTATGTGCAAACCCAAAGCAATGGACAGAAAAGCACATAAAATGGCTTGAATACACAATATGTGCTGCTCAATCATTCTCTATTTCATTTTAGTTTCCCAAATAATGTTACTTGATAATTTTCAGAAGGGATTTTTTTTTTCTTTTTATTATTTCCAGGGAGAGAGGCAGGGAGAGAGGCAGAGAGGGAGAGAAACATCAATGTATGGTTGCCTGTCACCTGCCTTCAGCCACATACCTGGCTGGAGACCTGGCTTGCAACCTTGTTATGTGCCCTGACTGGGGAATTGAACCAGCGACCTTTGGGTTTGCAGGCCTTATCCACTTTGCTACCAGCCAGGACCAGAAGGGATTTTTAACAGCTGTGAGGCTAATTCCATCATAATCATATCTGAAATTATCTTTCCTGCAGTTCTAAATCTTTCTAAATATTTTAAAATGTGGTATATTTTTGCAACAAATTATATCATCTTTTTCCCACCACTAGGAGCAAGCCTTTTATTTATTTATGCTGTCCCCTCTTTTGCATTTTAAGTTATTCCTGCTTCCTGTGAACAGAGGGAGTGACTAAATACCTAATCATGGGACAGTTGGTGACCCGAACTTCTTATCATGAACTGGGTATCATGGGATCAACTGAACCACAAAATTGCATGTAAAAGAAATGTAAGTTGATTTGGTTGGCATGTACAAGTTTGGGCCCATGTCATTTGGAAAGACATAAGTAAACTTCATGGGCTGGGTGCTCAATCATGGTTCTTTCTCGTACTGTTTTGCCTTCTGTTCCTCAGTTCATACCTACTGTCTCATGGGTAGTTCCCTATGATCAACTAACAGTAAAGGAAAAAGTCCAGGGCCTGATTTATAAGTAGATTATCATGGTTTCCAGCACTAGCTGGAAGTGGTCATTTTAGCCACCAAATATTATATGATTTGTCATCAGAATCCTGCAGCAGTCTGTCTGCCACAAACACTAATACAATTTGGTTTGCTGGCACTACAGGCTCCTCTGCTGAGAACTTTTGTTCTGAGTCCTATTCCAAACTGGCAGCCTGTGGATTACCCAGTAAACAGGTCAGCACTGCTAGCACTATGTGTCCTCAAGTGAAATATGTTGCCTCCAAAATCCCGAGAGGCCTACCAAGATTATGTTTTGCTGTAGATAGTACAAAATGCAGCAACTCACCTCTCATGAATATCCCATATACTTCAGAATTTGTGACTCTTAAATACTCCAACCATTTTTGACAATGCCATTGAACTTTTCCAGGATTTATCTGCTGCACTTAATTATCTTTATAAGACATTTATAGTGCTTTCTAATATCTGTTCACCAGATCCCATTAGAAAGGTGTCATGAACCATTGTGATGATCTGGGACATACAAAGCTGAACAAGTTCACCCAGACTTTATTACAATAGAGAGGAGCAGAGTGCATATAGTACTATGGTCAGATAGTAAAGGTAATCGTAACCCCACCACATAAATGTAAACTTTACAAAATTTTATCAATTGCAATAAGACATCTGCTTGGATTCAACACCCTTACACCCCACACTACAGCTGGCCCAGGTCCACTGGTGGTCACCTGTACACAAGCCCCTGGGGCCTAGAATTGTAGTTACAGGTTTCATCACCACATGATTATATTTACAATGATCTTTTGTCATTCTCCTTTACCCACTGTCAATCATTCCCTAAGCAGCAGCATGGTGGATCACAGGGCCACTGGGCTCACTTATGCAGCTGCAAGGTTGACTTGCCGTACTTCCACCATAGAGTCAACTTGTAAGGATGCACAAGCCCAAATGGATTGAGACCAGATCAGATCCCCACACCTGGCAGGACTGATCTGGAACTGGAGGGACCACATGACAAATCACACAGTTGGTGGTGTTTGATCTGTCATTAAAGAGCCAATTTTAAACTCTAGCCAAGAAGTTGTACAGATTTACACGCACACGAAGAAGCTGTTGCTGACTAAATAACATTTTTTATTGTTGGGGAAAAAAGTCCTTTAAAATTCCAACAGACTCTATAAGTAGTAAAGTTTGATGTTGTTTGTATATTTGCAAAGATTCCTGTGCTTTTTCATTCCTAGTAGTTTAATTATATAGGTTCTTTTGGGGCTACCACATATTGAATTTTGAAGTCATTACTCAATTCATTTCCTGTCATCTGCTTGCTGAGAGATTCAGTGTCAATTTTACTATAACAAAATCAGACAAGTTCATTTTAGAAAAGCTGTCTCTTTCCCTGGTAGGTAGCTATAGAATATGTTCTTTATCTTTGATTTATCTGTAGTTTCCCCACTTGTGTTCAACTTCTACCTGAGGACAAAGTCTTCAGTAATTGTCTCCATATACTTCTCCCCATTTCTCCTTTTATAATTTCTTTCATATCCATGTTAGACTTATTTTGAGATTGCCCTATATATATATATATATTTTTTTTTTTTAAGATTTTTTATTTCATTATTTTTAGAAAGAGGGGAAGGGAGAGGCAGAGAGGGAGAGAAACATCAATATCAATGTATGGTTGCTTTTCACCTGCCTCCAGCCACAGACCTGACTGGAGACCTGGTTTGCAACCTGGTTATGTGCCCTGGCTGCCAATATATTTTCAGTATCTAATAGTTCTTTTTAAAAAAATCAGTGTCTATGACTACGCTGCACCTGATCAAGGACTGTCTTTGAATTAATTTCCTTCCATTGTGAACAGTTTAAACTTAGAAAGAATTTACTATTAATTTATTATTAAGAACATTTTATCATTATAAGTGATGCAAATGAACAGCCAGATGAAGAGGTGCATAGGGCAAAGTCTGACAGTATCTGGAGCACAGAAGCCTCAGTCCCCGTGGAGCTGGGTAGAACTGCCCTCCTGGCTCAACCAATCGGGAAGCTCCCCAAACTCCATTGTTTGGGGTTATTTTATGGAGGTTCCAGGATGTAGGCATAATTGATTAAAGATTAAACCATTGGCCATTGGTGATGTGACCAGTTTAAACCTGATCTCAAACTTCTGAGTTTTTCTTTTCAATTATCTTTTCAGATTTCTAAAATATTCCATTTAAAAAATATCTACTTATATGTTATTTATTTCTGCCTGTTTTTGTTCTTTACTAAGAGAAAATATCTTTTGTAAAAAAGAAAACACCAGCTTTGCTGAGGTATAATTGATAAACCATGAGTTGCACAAATTAGACATCATATACACCTATGAAACCATCACAATTAAAAATGAATATATCACCACCTCCAAAAATCTTCTAAATCCTTTCTTCCCTCCTGATTCAACCCTATGTCCAGGCAACTGCTGATTTGCTCTTTATCATTATTTGCACTTCATGGAACCTTTATAGAAATGGAATCATATAGAATGTACATTTTTCGCCCTGGCTAGAGTGGTTCAGTGGATTGGCACCGGCCTGCAAACCCAAAGGTCGCTGGTTCGATTCCCTAGACAGGGAACATAACCAGGTCTTCAGCCAGGTCTTCAGCCAGGTCCCCAGCTGGAGGCAGGTGAAAGGCAACTATACATTGATGCTTCTCTCCTTTTCTTCCTTCCTTCCTTCCCTTCTCTCTGAAAATAATGAATAAAATCTTAAAAAAAAAAATGTACTTTTGATCTGGCTTTCTTAAGATTCATAGGTGTCACATGTGACAACATTTTATTCCTGAGTATTCCATTGTATGAATACACTATAATTTCTCTGTCTATTGAGTTTTAGTAGTTTCCAGGGTTTTTTGGTTATTACAAATAAAGTTACTATGACAAGTTTTTATATGGACATATACTCTAATTTCTTTTGCATAAACATGTAGGCATAAAATGCCAGGTCATAGGGTATGTGTGTATTTAACTTTCTAAAAAATTACCAAACTGTTTTCCAAAATGGTTGTACCATTGGGCACTTGTACCATTTATGGTTGATTCCTTTCTCTCTGCAATTGTTTTTTAAATTGAGGTAAAATTTATATAACACACAATTGCTTTGAAGTGTACAGTTGTGACATTTAGTGCCTTCACAATGTTGTGCAAGCACCACCTCTCTTTTTCAAAATGATTTTTGTCACCCCAAAACATCCAATACTCATTAAGTGGTCACTCCTAATTCCCCCTGGCCGTCACTAATTTGCTTTCTAGCTCTTTGTGTTTGCCTATTCTAGACAGTTCATGTAAAAGGAATCACAATATACAAGACCTTTTCTTTTGGTCTGGCGTCTTTCACTTAGCATGTTTTTGAAGTTTGTCTACTTTATAGCCAGTATCAGTACTTTATTCCTTTTTGTGGCTAAATGATACTCTATTGTATGCATATATATATATATATATATATATATATATATATATATATACTCGACAATTTGTTTATCCATTTATCGGTTGATGGACATTTGAATTGTTTCCAACTTTGGCTACTGTGAAGAGTGCAGCTATGAGCATTCATGAATAAGTAACTGACTACCTGTTTTCAATTTGGGGGGTATATATCTAAGAGTGAAATTGTGGGGTAATATGACAATTGCGTCTTTAATTTTTTTTTTTTTGTAGAATCTTTTTTATTCAGAAAAAAAATCCAAAAATGTTTTCTAACCCCATCCTGGAAGGGTATGGGTAGGGGGAGGTTTGGGCAGCAATAACGGGTATGGGTAATGCCCTCAAAATAAAAATGGTGAATGTGTGTATATATGGGAAGGAGAGGGGTACAAAAGCAGTGGGGGTTGGTAAGAGTGAAGGATCAGAACTGAGAACGCTGCAGGTAGGAGGCCATTTTATAACATTTGTTGATCATACCACTGTGGGCACTTCTTTGCCTATCAGCAGGACTAGCATCTTGGCATTCACTGTGACAGTGATGTTGAAGGTCAGGGCTTCGCCGGTACTCTTGCTGCAAAGATTCATGGTAAATTCCCATCCTACAGCATCAGTCCGGGATCTCAAAACATTTCTGGCCCCCAAGTGTCAGATCGTTCACAAAAAAGTTTGACCAGTCAGGACACCAACCTCAGCTGTTGTCACATTAAGGAAGATTTTCCTGGGAACTGTGGCCCAGCCAGAGGGCAAGGTCTTATAGTTCACAATGACCATGTCCTGACAGGTCCAGTTCCCCAGGAGGTTGTCAGTGAAGGCATTCAATGAGGCCAGGACACTGTGGCTGGGGCCCAGGGCTGGGCTCAGCTGCTTCCAACTATGGGGCAGGGCACATGCTGCCTTTCGGACTGTGGGTCTGCTAACTGTGCATGTTAATTTTTTGAAGAACCTCCAAGGAATTATCCATATCTTTACTAACACTTTCTTCTTTTAAAAAAATATAGCTATCCTCCTGAGTGTGAAGTGATATTTCATTGTGGTTTTGACATAACATCCAATTGATGTTGAACACCTTTTTGTTTTGGCCATTGGCCCTTTGGGGACATAGCTATTCAAGACCTTGGTCCATTTTTAATTTGGGTTGTCCTTTTTTTTTGAGGGCTGTGTTGTTAAGAGTTCTTCAGATCTTCTAGATACTAGACTCTTATCAAGTATGTCATTTGAAACTATTTTCTCACATTCTTTAGATGGTTGCTAGTGCTTTGGTGTCAAAGCTAAGAATTCATTGCAAAATTCCTCGCTTTTGTGTATGTTGCTGTTTCTTTTATTTACTTTGCCTATTTATTTAAAGGATTTTGAATTGTATTTCACCTGATGATTGCCTAGTTTCAAGGTTGGCAACGGAAGCTTTTGTAGTTGTTTCCCCTCCGCCTCTCAGTTTTGCTGCTGTATTCCCTTCAACACGGGCTCTCCATGCTCAGCACTAGGTCTTACATGTATGCGTGAGGTCTCCAGTAGCGTGAGGAAATGAGGGATCTTATAGATCTTGTCCACAAGTCAGAGAAGAGCAATTTTGTTGAGATTTTTATATCATTTTCAAAAAAGACTGAACTCTGACTCTAACCACTATGGAAAATGGTATGAAGAGTGCTCAAAAATGAAAAAGAACTTCCACATGATGCAGCAATTCCACTTCTGGTTATTTATCCAAGGAAAATGAAAATACTAACTCTAAAGATACAGGCATTACCATGTTCTTAGCAGCATTATTGATGGCAGCCAAGATATCCCAGCTGAGCTGCCTGCCCTCTCCTTGCCACAGGAGCGAATCTTGTCTTTCAGGCCTGCCACAGAGAGTCTTTCTAGTTTCCCTGTCCACACAAATCTCTGCCTCTCCAACTGCTGGATTCTTAGGGTCACTGCCCTAGGCCTCGCTGTCTTAGGTTAATCTTGTTTCTTATGCTAATCTCAGAGTGGAGTTGCTCTTGCCTTCTTATGTATGGTCCCTAGGGCTGTGCCAGTCCAAAGGCCTGCTCCACAGGGAGTGGCTACTTGGGGGGAGGGCGGGCAGGGGGGTATATGGGTGCAGTCAGGGTGCCTCTGGCCTCCAGCCTGCTCTCCACAAAATCTCAAGCCTGGAGTCACAGATTCCATGTGACTGGATAGTGATGACCTCAGTTTCCATGCAGGGTAACCATGGAAACATATTCCAGGGACACATTCCCTACCAATTCTCTACCAGACATCAACCTGTTTGGTTGCCTGAGAGAGACAGACGATGGACTGGGTCTTGTTCATTCAATGTAACTTGTCCTCTGTCCCCTGGAAGTTCAGTATAGCACGTAGGCCTAGGCTGGGCATCTGCACAGGAGGCGTTGGTGCATACACCTCACCTGGCTGCCGCACGCTCCTTTTGTACTTGTCCATCACACCTGAGAACAAGCACAAATGCCAAACCAGTGGCCTGGGGCCCTCTCAGGGACCCGCCGTGTTCCTGCTCACCACTGAGGACAAGGACAACAGTGTCTATCTTGGGCAAGTGTTCAGAAATGTTCTCATCTTTATCAATGTAGCCTTCCCCTTT
Organism: Noctilio leporinus; assembly: GCA_004026585.1. Classification (NCBI taxonomy): domain Eukaryota; kingdom Metazoa; phylum Chordata; class Mammalia; order Chiroptera; family Noctilionidae; genus Noctilio; species Noctilio leporinus. Next base: position 51,248 of record PVIW01003543.1, read on the forward strand.
GGGCTACAAGATACTTCCATTCAGACCCTTTACTGTTTGGCTCTTAGTAAAAAGTCAAGTGTATTTTCATTGACAAATGATTGAGAAGTTTGTGGAAGAAATGTTGAGCACTGCTCATGAACCTCTTTCAAACCATCTACTTCACAGTGCTGTCATGTAGACAACCATATGGATCTCCTCAGACTCATTCCGCACTGAGCTGCCGAGTCCTGGTGGAAAGGGTGGGGTCAATCCATGGGAAGAACAAAAGAGCCAAGGGGAGAGATGAAGTGATTCTGAGACCAGAGGGCTGAGGGAATGGTATCCCAGGAGGTTGGGTAGATATAAGCCTAGACTTGGTGCCAAGAATCTGCCTCTGAACTTCCTGGTCACTATACCTCAGTATTTGGCCTTTCTCTGATCTGGATAAAAGTACCTGACCAGTGTGGCTCAGTTGACTGGAGCATTGTTTCATACTCTGAAGGGTAGCAGGTTTGATCCCCTGTCAGGGCACATACCTAGGTTGCAGGTTTGATTCTTGGATGGGAAGCCTAAGAGAGGAACCCAATCGATGTTTCTCTCTCTCATAGCAATGTCTGTCTGTCTTTACCCACCCCCTTCCCTCTTTAAAAGCAATAAAAAATGTCTAACAACAAGCAAAACAGAACCAAGTATATGAATACAAGGAATAGGCCTTCAGGGGGAATGGGGTTGGGGGAGGGGGGAGGCAGAGGCAAAGAAGGGGAGCAGCTTAGACAAGAACCTAGTATAAAGGAACCATGGACATGGACAACAGGTGGGATTGACTTTGGGAGGAATGGATGAGTGGGGAGGGGGACAGAGGGGAGCAAAAAGGGGATGGATGTAATACAACAACAATAAAATTAAAAAAAAAAAAAAAAAAGACCCATTATCCCCATTATCCACCCCCCCCCCAAAAAAAAAAAAGTGTGTCCTCAGGTGCAAGTTAAAGAGCAGTAGCCATGATGGGAGGGGTTCTGAAACTAATTTATATTAAATTATTTTCCCCAAAAAACTTGGGAAGCATTTCCTTAAAGCCTTTGAGGTGATAGGCTATAAGAAATCTTTTCTCTGTTTTGGAAGAGATGAAGGGAATCCTGATTACAATTTTTTTCAGGTTTTGTTTTCTTTGGGAATGGGGAAGATTTCCTGGTTGTCTGCTGCTGCTCTTAAACCCCACAGAATTTCTTTAGCAGCCAACACCCCTTCTCCGAGGGGACTCATTGAAGTGATGGGCTAAGGCGATGTTTTGAGTGCCAAGCAGATGAGAAGGCTTCAGCAAGAATCTGGGAGAAACATTAGAGAGGGGACATCCTGGTAGGATAACGTACAGCGCAAGTGGTTAATCAGTTGTTTTTCCTTACAGCAGCCTATGGCTTCCACCTATCTCCCTACATCTGGCTACTACTTTGTCCTCTATCGAAGGTAGGAAGAAATCCAGGTGGGCTGGCATGGGGAGACATACTGCTTGGTGGGCGGCTACCTGGCCTATGGAGATGTTCCTTTGGCTACCGCAGCAAAAGTGGAAGCAAAGAAGCCAGTCCCCAGATGAATAATCAGATGAAGACCTCAGTTGCTCCAGCCCCAAAATTCAGTGACTAGAAGACAAACATTAAGGGGCCTGAGACAGCTAATGCCTCTTCCATCAGCGACCCCGACTCTCCAGCACTGGTGATTATAACCTGAGCCATTCTGTCCAAACCTTCCTCCACCAGGAGCCTCCTTCCTTACTAACTAAACAGCCATGGGCAAGGAGCCTCAGAAACGGAGGGTTGCAATTTGAGGCAGCTATGAACATCCCAGGGCCGAAGCTGGCCTGGCAGAAAACCTGATGTTTCTCTGCTCACGTCTAGTGTCCCTTCTGGGCAGAAGAAAGGTTTACATCCTGGGAACCAAGTCAGACCCAGGAGCCAAGAGAGGATGCAGAGGGGCCTTAGCAGAGGCCTGCGCAGGCTACCACAGTGGCTCTTGTCCCGTGTCATGATCAGTGACCACCAACACAAGCTAAGAGGCTCCTTGAAACTGAAAGAACCCTTCAGTCTGAGGGTTCAGGAGCAGAATAGGGAGACTTAGGAAGCCCTGCTCCTTGGCAAGTGTTGAGCAGTCAGTCACCCCCTTTCTCCCAGGGCTTACCTGCTTTTATATTCCCAGCCTGTCTGTCCTCAGTGGGGTTCCTTACTGATCAATAAGATCATTTTCTGTAAAAGCCAGTGTTTGGCCCTGGTTGGTATGGCTCAGTAGATTGAGTGCTGAAGAGTTGCTGGTTTGATTCCCAGTCGGGGCACACGCCTGGGTTGAGGGCCAGGTCCCGGGTTGGGGGTGTGGTAGAGTCAACCGAACGATATAGCTCTTGCACATTGATGTTTCTCTCCCTCTTTCTCCTTCCTCCTCTCTCTAAAAATAAATAAAATCTTTATTTTGATCAAACTTGATTAAATTTCCTTACAGAAAACATTTTTAATTAGTAAAAAGAAAGGATACCTTCAAACTCAGGTAAAAACCGTATTTTTCTTTTAATTTACCATTTAATTCACATTTCCTTCTTGGCTGCTACTTTGGTAACAGGTAGGTCCCCACCTCTCAAGAATATTGTATCCGAACAGGTTGAGACAACCAGTGTGAACACATGCCCCAAACTAGGGTTTTTGGAATAAGAACAGCAAAAACCAGCTTTTCCTTCATTTAGAAAGGGACTGTGAATCAGAGGGTCCAAAGCTCCACTTTCTAAAAATAAAAACCTGGAGCTCAATGTAAAAATGAAAACCAAAATGTATCAGAAATGAAACATAGTACCTTCCTCATATACTCCAGGTCAAGATGGTTTTTGGGAAATAAGTATCTGATTATCTGGCTTCTTGGATTAAGACTGGCCCCATTCCAGCAATTTAAAAGATGTTTCTGTTTCTATTTAATTTCCCAAAAAGGTATAAAATCTACTAAAAGAGATAATGAATCAATAAATCAGCTCACTCATAAGGAACACTGCTAGATGATTTTTGGTTGCTGAGAATATTCAGCACATTATTTCAAAGTGGGAAAATTTGAGGTTGTGAATTCAAAAGTGACAGCTACATTCACTGATAAATTATGTGAGATGCATAACCTCATTTCTTTTCAGTGTACATGTCAAAGGGTTAAGACCCTTGATCATCAAAATAAGTTATTCTGTATTACAGTGCAAAGAACAATAGAGAAAAAGATGCTTTCTTGGAGAGTGACCCAAAGGCATTTTGCAAAAGGTTCATATCACTCTGAGGTGGAAGGCTTGGAGCCCAGTGCTGCAGCATGGCCTTCATTAGCTCGACTCCTCCTCTTCTTTGGTTGTGGTGGCTTCAGTGGGAGCTGTCTCTTCTAAACGTTCTGCTGGCTTCTTCTCCTTGTCCTCCTCCTCCTCCTCCTCCTCCTCCTCATCGTCTTGGGGATAGAGGTCCGGGTACTTCTGCATGCACTCCTGCATGGCCCGGAACTGGTTTATACAGTCTGATCCCTTGACATCCTCCTTGCTATAGTGGAAGCAGGAAAAGGCTGACTTGAATTGTTCCCCACAGGGGCCACTGGCCATCCCCCCAAGGCATGGGCAGTTCCAGTTAATGTCTCCATTTGGCAGGATCAATCCTGGAATAGGGAGATGGGTGAAGAAAACATGAGAGATGCTTTCAAAGATTTCAAAAAAAGCAAAACCACGCCTAGCCTTCATGGGCCACTTAAGAGGTGAAAGGTATGAACTGTTGCCTGGCAGGCACTTGCTGGTGGGCCTACCTCTTAGATTGGGTTCAAATTCCTGGAGCAAAGCTAGCATTCCTGGCTCAGCTGGAAAGACACCACCACTGGTAACTTTCTCCATGTGCAACACTGGTCTATATTCTAAGCCACCTCCCAGTGCTACGACTGTGCTCTAAGAACTGTATGCTGGAATCCATTTAGTCCAAAGTAGAAGCCTTGGATGGTTAATGAGAACCTTTTTAAAGCCCAAATGCTTTAAGAAGCTGAGGTATTGCCCTGGCTGGTATGGCTCAGTTGGTTAGAGCATCAACCCACAAAAGGCTGGGGGTTCGATTCCTGGTTAGGGCACATACCAAAGTTGTAGGTTCGATCACCAGTGTGGGGCATGTATGGAAGGCAACCACTTGATGTTTCTCTCTCTCCCCCTCTACCCTTCTCTAAAATCAATAAACATTTTAAAAATAAGAAAAGTTCCTTCTTCCAATCTCTGTTCTCCACTTATTGGGCTCTGCTTCTCAAGCTCCTCTTGCTCTGCAGCTGCTCTCAGAAGCCACACACAGTGTGAAAACTGGTAAAAAACGAGGCGTTTGAGCCTTCTGTGCTGACTGGGGAGATGTCCAAGACATGGTTCACCTGGAAAACGCTAGTGCCGTACCAGAGTGGTATGGTTCCCTTCTTGTAAAAATGAAAAACTTAGAAGGAGACTAACCATGTTAACCCAATTTCAATTTTATATAGGCCCCTACCCTATAAATTTTACAATTTTTCTTATCTTTGAACTTTGTCCACATCCAAATAGTATAGCCCAGTTTTCTAAAATGCTTTTAAGATGATGGCTCATGTCTAGCTTGGTGAAAGACATAGATCGAAATATGATTCATATAGAATTCTCTCACATTAGTTGACTACAGAGAATGAGAGCTCTCTTTAAGGAAGACTCTTTAAGTGCTCGGTGAAACTACACCAGATTTTTCACTCCTGGGAAACATGTAGGTCTGGCACTCCGAGCTAGTGTCCAATATCCCAGGCCTAGGATGAACCCTGTCTCTTAGCAATCCTTTCAGCAACCTTCTGCAGGGGGTATTACAAATCCCAGTTTACAAATGAGGTTTCTGGGGTTGAGTGGGGTCCAAGTCAGGACCACAGCCAAGACCCTTAGGATTCCCAGAGCCCATCTGCTCCACATTTCACCACCTCCCAGCTTCATAGCCCATCTCAGTGCTGGAAGCATATATAAATGCTGCCCCCTGGAGGCTCAACAATGCTAATACACCTGCACAAACCATTTTCAAAAGAACAGATTGTAATACTAACATTTAAAAGTAATAGTTCAGGTCTGCAGGAGTCCTTGTATTATTTATCCAAGGAAGGTGAGTTAAAACAGTGGTATTTCCTCACAGAGAACACTATTTGAAGCCAATTTGCACTTCAGGGACACAATGTAAAACACAACGATGGTACCTTCAAAAAACTAAGCTCAGATGCAGTGTTTGTTAAAACTGGTAATTTTGCAATCGAGAGTTCAGAACCTAGGTCCCAGAGTTCTCTGTTTTATATGCTTCTTCCCTATAATTATTCACAAAGGGTTGCAAAGGCAAATACCTATAGGGTCCAGGCAGACCCTTCTACAAAAGCAGGTAGAAGAGGAATGATAAAGACTGGCAGGACAAGTCAGTGAAGGACAGGTATCATATGATCTCACCCATTACAGGACAATAATGAGCAAAACTAACAACAAGCAAAACAGAACCAAGTATATGAATACAAGGAATAGGCCTTCAGTGGTCAGGGGGAAAGGGGTTGGGGGGAGGGGGGAGGCAGAGGGAAAGAAGGGGAACAGCTTAGACAAGAACCTAGTATAAAGGAACCATGGACATGGACAACAGGTGGGATTGACTTTGGGAGGAATGGGTGGGTGGGGAGGGGGACAGAGGGGAGCAAAAAGGGGATGGATGTAATACAACAACAATAAAATTAAAAAAAAAAAAAAAGACTGGCAGGACATGGAGGGAAATGCGCAGTCTCAAGGCATCCACATTCAGTTTGTAGAAAAATATGACGGGCAGACAAAACAAGGAATGATTTGTCCTGCAGGCCCCACAGAGTCTCAATCAATTAAAAATGTGCTTAGCTAATGTGGACTTAGAGACAGGTAAAGGCCTAGAATTGACATGTGATTTATTCCTCTTTATGAGTGTTGATTCGAGATTACGCCTGTAGCCGTCATTCTCAGAAATCTAACACTTTGTATAATGTCTGCACTTCCTGCAGTTCTCCAAAGGATGCTATATACGCCTTTTGAGCTTTACTCTAATGCTTAGGAGCAGTAAATAGTATCTTACCTAAGAATATACACTTTACTCAGCATTTGAAAAATTTTAGCCAGGAGCCCAAATTCTACCGGCAGCTCCTACAAGTAGTTCCAATCATATTAATCACCAATCAGCACTAGAAGGCTTGCTAGTTATCATTATGGATGTCAGAAACGTCATTAGATTGGTGGAGTGAGTACTGTTTACAATATGTGGACTATGAATACAGCCACCTTACACTTAAACAGGCTGGGTTACACCCTAGTGAGTCCAAAGCCTTTGAAGTGATGCCTTAGGGCATGAGTGGCAAACACAAGGCCCTCCACCCTGTTTTATCCGGCCCAGCACCTCCAGCTGGGCCTGCATCTTGTTTCTACCTGGCTTGCTTAACTGTTAAGGAGTAGTTACATTTATACAGCCCTAACATTACTTTCGCCCTTTGAAGGCAACTGTGGCCCCCAGTGAAAATGAGTTTGACACCCCTGCCCTGGGTCCAGATGACCATTAACTGAGTTGTGTGGAACAGTTCTGACTAGGTTAGCTGGATCCTGCTGCTAGAAAATGGTCCTTCCACCTCAAGTGAGCTTTCCTGCAAGGCGTTGCTTGCTGGAGAACTACAAGGAGAAAGTGCCCCACAGAACAAGTGCGTGGCTCTTAGGTGCCTGCTTAGTGATAGTCTGCAGATGTGGCAGAATTAAGTCTCGTCATTTGACTGAACAGGAGGATCCCTGTCACCTTGACTTACCTGGAGCCACTCAAGTCCACAGATGCTCTCTCCCAAAACTTAATCACCGGGAGCATCTGAAGCAGCAGCTTAAGCCAGTGCAAAAATCAGAAGAAAAAGAGGCAGAAGGCTTCAGTAAGGAGAAACTGTTAGATTCTAGCCTAACGGCCAGGGAAATATGTCAGAATAAGGGCCCCAAATAGCCCCTTACACCTCTGAAGGAAACAAACTCACTGTCATGAAAGATGGCCCATGGGTGATGCGTGTATCTGAAAACCCAGCCTTGTCTAGGACAATATGGGGGGGAAATGGGAACATTGAACTCTTCGCCCAGTTCACGCCTGAGTCCCCGGGGAAAGCCCCACGTCACTCACCATGCTCCTCGTAGGGATCATTGGGATCGTCAGCCACCAGCTCTGCACTGCTTGGAGTTTCATGGTCTTCTTTGGTCACAAATATGATTCGATCCTTCCCTAGTGTTTGAAGGTCAGAGGAAGATACTTTTCACTCAAAAGCAGAGAATTGGCCCTAAAGCCAAAACAGTAAAACAAACGAGGTTTGAAGACTGTCCCAAGTGAAATCCTGAAGTGAGGTGACCATCAAACGGTCCTCTCGGGGCCGGATCCCTGACTCTGCATGACGCACTGTTGAGCAGCCACTTCCGCTGAATGCCTATGGCTGGAATGAACACTGCACCAAGGCCTTGGGTGAGGAGGATGATAGCACACCCTGCCCACCATCTGTATCCTCCACGTGGGAGGTGAGACCCCCAATCCTACCAACTGCAGCAGCTTTTAGTCCCCAAATTTGCTGACATTCCAGTGGTGCAACAAGTTTTTCTTCTGTCAAGAAAGAAGCAGTCCCTTCCAGAGACTTCATAAGGTGGGTGTGATCTCCGAGCTCACCTTCTGCCATGCTCCAGAGAACCAGTCTTTGCGAGGGGATTTCACATTTGGTGCCCTGGGTTTTGTGGCTGCCACCCAGGGTATACCTCTTGATTGCCTGGCCTCTGGTGGATGAGGGCACTGGTATTCTGGGGTCCCATAGGCAATCAAAGAGATGGCTCTTGGCATGCAACTGCCCCCAGGGAACTGTAGAGAAAGTGGACTAAGGTAACCACCCTCCACCCCTGGAGTTGTTGTCTTAAGGAGGCATTTGCTTATCCTGGATTTGGCAATGGGGGGCAGACTCCAGGTATGGCAGACAGCTAGTGGTTTATGGAGCTGCTCTCCAGAAATGCAGGCTGTGGAGGCCTACCTAGTGCTCTCCCTCTGCCATACTCCAGCATGCTGGTACCACCCAGAAAAGAGCTTATACTTGTCTGCAGTCCTGACTTTTGCAACTGCCACCCAAGGGAAACCTCCAGATTGCCTGGTTTTGGTGGCCAGTGGAATATACGCTTACGGTCCCAAAGGACTGTATATATGTATTTACGTACTTAAGAAAAAAAAATGATGCCTGAGTACCTAGCTTTGAGCAAGCCTGAATTTAGGTGCTGACATTTTCCCTTTTCAGACTCTGCCAGTTTGGCAGATCCTCAACTACTGGGAGCTACTGAAAATGTAATAGGCTGCTTGGACAAATCCAAAGATTAAGATAACCAAGAGCTGGGGCAGGGATGAACAACAAGGTTTATCTCCCACATAAGTCCACTTCTTTAAGACTTAGGTTATTTCATCTAATACACAGAAACTAACAGAGAATCAAGCAATATAAACAAAGAAATATGTTCCAAAAACAAACAAACAAAAAAAACCAAGATAAAACACAGAAAACAAACAAACAAACAAAATAAACATCTCTAACCTGGGAAAGGAAATGATATCCAGATCCAGGATGTCCAGAGAGGTCCAACTAAGAGAAACCCAAAGGGATCTACACCAAGTCAAATTATAATTAAAATGTCACAAGTCTTAGCCCTGGCTGGTGGCACAGTGGATAAGGAGCCAGCCTGCAAACCCAAAGGTTGCTGGTTTAATTCCAAGCCAGGGCACATAATCAGGTTGCAAACCAGATCTCCAGGTCTATAGCTGGAGGCAGGTGAAAGGCAACCATACATTGATGTCTCTCTCCCTCTCTGCCTCTATCCCTTCCCCTCTCTCTAAAAATAATAAATGAAATATTTTTAAAAAGTCACAAGTCTTATTAAATTTAAGATAATGAAAATCGTATCAAGTATCTTTTCTGACTACAACAGTATGAAACCAGAAATTAATAACACAATGAAAATTTTACAAACATACAGAGATTAAATAGCAGGCTATTGAACAACAAATGGTTCAAAGAAGAACTCAAAAGAGAAATAAAAAATACCTTGAGACAAACAAAAATGGAAATTTAAATATCAAAATGTAAGGGATGCAGTGAAAGTAGTTCTAAGAGAAAAGTTCACAGTAGTAGATGCTGACCTCAAGAAACTAAAAATGTCTCAATAATAAGCTAACTTTACAACTCAAGGAACTAGGGGAAAAAATGAAACCCAAAGTTAGTAGAAGAAAGGAAATAACAAAGATTACAGCAGAAGTAAATAAAATAGAGACTACAAAAACAATACAAAAGATCAATGAAGCTAAGAGCTGGCTCTTAAAAAAAAAAAATATATATATATATATATATATACGAGTTGATGAACCTTTAGCTAGAATCACCAAGAAAAAAAAAATAGAGGACACAAATAAAATCAGAAATGAAAGGGAGGATGTTACAACTGATTTGACCAAAATACAATGGATCATAAGATACTACTATAAGCAAGTATACACCAACCAGTTAGATGACCTATAAGAGATGAATAAATTCCTGGAAACCAACAACTTACCAAGACTAAATCACGAGGAAAGAGAAAATCTGAACAGACTAATTACTACAATAATATCATTAATTTGAATCCGTTACCAAAAACCTACCAAAAAACAAAAGTCTGTGACCAAAGGCTTCACTGGTAAATTCTACAAAACATTCAAAGAAGAAAAACTGGTGGAGAAGGAAACTCTTCCAAAGTTATCATATGAGGTCAGCATTACCCTGATACCAGAACCAGACAAGGATGCCGTGAGAAAAGAAAACTACAGGCAGCATCCCTGATGCACATAGCTGTAAAGAGCCTCAGCGAACTATTTGCAACCCAAATTCAACAATGTATTAAAGGGTCACATACCATGATCAAATGAAATTTATTCCAGGGATGGAAGGATGGTCCCACATCTGGAAATCAATCAATGAGATACGCCACATTACCAAACTAAAGCATAAAAACCATATGATCATCTCAATTGATGCAGAAAAAGCATCTGACAAAATTCAGCACACAGTTATGATAAAAATTCCCAACAAATCCGGTATAGAGGGAATGTACCTCAATACAGTAGAGGCCATATTTGACAAGCCCATAGCAAACATCATATTCAATGATGAAACTGAAAAATGTCCCCATAAGATGAGAAATAATACAAAGATACTCTCTCTTGCCACTTTTATTCAACAAAGAATTGGAAGCCCTAGTCTGCAGGTGATATATTTACATAAAAATTCTAAACATTCCATCAGAAAGCTGTTAAATCTAATACATTCAGTAAAGTTTCAAGATACAAAATCAATATACAAAATCTGTTAAGTGTCTATAAACTAATAATGAACTAAGAGAAATTAAGAAAACAATCCCATTTATAGTTGCATCAAATAGAATAAAATACCATAATAAACTTAACCAAGGAGGTGAAAGCCCTGCATACTGAAAACTAAAAGACATTAATGAAAGGAATTAAAGGTTCGAATAAATGCATCAAAAGTCTGAGCAAGAATGAGAACTGTGACCAGGTGAGAAGTGCGCAGTGATGTGGGTGCCAGCCAGCAGACCAGTGCAGCCCACTCAATGATGCAGCCACGTAGGTCTGTCCACGAAGATACCGTGGCAAAATATTCCTGTCACATCAAGGCTCCTTCTAGGCCTCTTGGGCTCCTAATCGTAGATGGGAAAGGAAGGGATCAAGGTGGTGGGGGACACCATGGAAATTCCCCAGAGTCTATAAGGCTTGGGGGCAATTTTCCAACAAGTGGGCCTGGAGAAGGAGGAGGAACTATGTCACCAAAATACTGGTGTCATTAACTTCTGTGACAATCTGTAGTTTGTTATTTTTTAGAATAATCACCCAACCCAGACATAATAGGCTGAGCAGCTGGGTCAGGACTGATGCCCACCTACCACGGACCAGCACCAGGAAACCAGCTCAGTCGGTGCAAGAGCCCACAGCCCATGTACCCCGGCTGTCGGAGGGTCCTGAGCCCCCTGGAACACAAACTGGTGGGAGCCAAATGCATTTTATATGAGAAGGTTTTCCTCATGGGAGGCACGGAAGAGGGAATCAGCACTAAATGAACCAGGATGGGTGTTTTCCATGGCTCACTCATCTAACCTTATAGTGACCCTATAAAGTTTTATCACCCTAATTTTACATAACATAAAAAGCAAGGCCCAGAGTGGTGACTCAACATTAATCAGCTAGAGCTGGCAAGACAGGCACCTCACCTATTGGACTCCCTTCTGGTCTCTCCCCACTACACCTTATAGCTGTTGGCACCTGACGTCACTTTCCCAAAACTTGAGGCCCTCAGCTAACTACATAGCAGGTATCTGTCCGATATTCCCGTTGTGGGCGGGGGCAGCTCTCCCCAGCACTGAACATGCTGCAGGCTCATCAGCTTCCCCTGTGGTCCCTGGAGGGTTTGCCCTTCTGGGTCCTGCTAGCTCCTGCCATCTTGTCATGACACCCACAGGAGACAGCAGGAGACCCATTTTAAGGTAGTGAGGCTGAGGCTCTGGAAAGTGACTTGCTCACACAGGACTGGAATTTGAATCCAGCTCTCTGTGACTCCAAAGGCCACACTATGGAGATCTTTTCCACATGCCCACGCTGCCCCTACAACTACACACAGACAGATGTAAAAATAATGACAGCTTGACATGGAGTACTTAGCATGACTAGGAAAGTATCCTGTGCTTTGGGCAGGAATAGATGTCCCATATAACAAATACTGACTCAATCCCTGACCAAGAAGCTTAGAATTAAGTCAATGAATGTTTGCCGAGAGCATAAATAGGTGCTTTCTTCTAAGATACCAGTACCTACCTCATGAAGGGAAAGACAAATTCTACAGCTCTACTCACTACCCTCACCAACCCAGGGGATCTGGGATAATGGGACTCTCATCTAGAGGAGTTGGGAGATGCTTGGCATTTAAGACTTCTCTCCAGGTACCACCCAACTGGGCCTCAGGCAGTGGCCTGGAGGGAATTAGCCGCTGTGGGAGCAGAAATGTGGCTCTAAGAGCTGCTCGTGTTTTCTCTTAAATTTCATGTCTCCCCCTTTGCATTTAACATAGTTCAGCCACAGGTATGCTAAAGGAAACCAAGGAAAAAATGTTGAGCTCGTGCTTGGGCTGCCATATTTAAGAGACAGGCTTGGGGAAAGCATGGGGTTGACAGCAAAAAAGAGTGACATCTCCAGTGAAAAGGACAGTTGAGGGGGCAGATGTCACCTCCATGCTTCATACCCCTTCCGCACAGGGTAACAGTAACGACAGGGGACCGTCTGCATGCACAGGGACTAACCCTTCAGCCCGTCTGAAGTTTCCATGCCTGAAGAGGGTCTCTGCTTCCAGACATCATATTTTATCTCAGAGAAGACTGCTTTCCCCATGTGGCTGGGGAAAGGATTTGGACAGCCAACCAGGGCACATCAAGACAGAACTAATGACCTAGGTGAGCCTGGCTAGTTTTAAAAAAACTCAAAAGCAACCTGCAAAATGTTGACTGCTAAGCAGAATAAACTGACAGTAAAGTTCTCAGCTCAGCTTTGACAGTTTAGTTTACTAAGATCAAACCAATGATGAGGCCCAAAGGCCAGGCCTCATCCAAAAGTTAAATCAAGCTCTCTGGCATGTTCACACTGCTCACTGGCCTTACAGGTATCTGTGACACACAGCCAGGTGTGGGAATCACAGGCCTAGCACAATCCCACCAAGAATGTTCCAGGTCCCTCCCTCAGAGTTGAGTCCTCTCAAGCACCTTCCTGGACAGACCTCTTAAAGAGATTATACTTGACGGACGATGTGATATTGTGATTTATAATAAGATGTATACGTATTTCCAGGCCTTCATTTCCTATAATGTTTAAACGTGAAGACAAGGATCTGACTGGTGTGGCTCAGTTGGTTGGGTGACAATCTGCAAAGCAAAAGATCGCCAGTTCAATTTCTGGTCAGGGCACATGCCTAGATTGAGGGTTCGGTCCCCAGTCGAGGTGTGTATGAGAGGCAAACAATCAATGTTTCTCCCCTTCTTAAAAAAAATATGGAGAGAGAGAGAGACTGACCCTGTCTGGTGGCACGGTAAATAAGGCGCCAGCCTGCGAATCCAAAAGTCTCTGGTTCAATTCCCAGAAAGAGCACATAACCAGGTTGCAAGCCAGGTCTCCAGCCAGGTCCGTAGTTGGAGGCAGGTGAAAGACAACCATACATTGATGTCTCTCTCCCTCTCTACCTCTTTCCCTTCTCTCTAAAAATAATAAATAAAATCTTTCAAAAAATATATATATATATGTATATATATGTATATATTTTAAAGAACTGAAAAAAAAATAAAAGTGAATACAAAGATAATACTTATTTACTCCTAATAGACCAGTGTGATGGAAAGAACTAGTAAGAATGCCAACTAATGGGGTAATCAGGCACTTTCTTGGGGTCTCAGAAAGACGGGCCCTCTATCAGCTCAGTCTGCCTACCATGGTAGAAAAAGAAAGTGAAACAAAATTTCTGCTCTGTCCTGAAATCCTGCTCAAATGGCATCCAACGACAAGGATAAAATGGCCAGAAAAAGAGACAACCAGAGGCTGGAGATGTCAGTCAAGTTGTAGAAGAGGAAAAGCGGACAGAAGAGTGCTCTCTGACATAATGAATGGAGAGGGCTGACCCCCAAAGCACTCAAGGAGAGGAAGTCAACTTGAAGAAAATCAGTCCTGCCCCAGGACCCCGCTAAGGGTGAATGCAAGGCCCCAGAGGTCTCTCTAAAAGAAGGACTTCAGAGTGGGGCTGAGAACAGGACTGACTGAGCAGCTGGATACCAAGACACCCCAACTTCTGTCAGTTTCTCTCTATGCAGCTGTCCAGTCTTCCCTCACACTGCCATCATCAAATCAGGTTGGCTCTCGCTTCCAATACGTCTACAAAGATCTGAATCTCTCACACGACCCTCTCTTCCACTAGAATTTACTTGAACACACCGAGTGCACACCGCCATCTGGGCTTTTCCTCTCTTCCAGCAGTGCTCACCCTCTGATGCCTTCATGCCACCTGCTCAGATATCACCTTCCTTGACCACTCGGCCATCTCCCTTACCCTGTTTTATTTTTCTCCAAAGCACTTTTCCTCACCTAACAGGTTATGTATTTATTTACCACCCATCTCCCTCACTGAAATTTCAGCTCCTTAGGGACAAGGGTTTGCCCTTTTCATTCACTGAAGTATCCCCAGAGCCTGGAACAGTGCCCAGAACATTGTGGGTAATCAGTATTTTCTGAAAAAGTGAACAGAGAAACTGAACTCTGGATTACAACTGTGCAGCGGAGGGGCAGGAAGACTGGGGGAGGTGGGGTAGGGGTGTGTTTATCTCCATTAAGCATGTTAGAGAATGCTATTGGATGGGTGGTCTCATCTTTTCCCCAATCAGGGAAATGTGAACATGCATGGGATCATCACACATCAGAATCTCTGACCATGTCCAACCCAGGAGTATCCACCATGTCATGAGGGCAGATTTTGTCACCTATGCTCACTACTAATATGCACAGTGGATAGCACGTCACTAGTGCTCAATAAATGTTTGTTGACTGAACAGAAGATAGGCTCAGCATTAGAAAAGGAGGAAACTAAAGAAAAGTGCGGGTAGCCTGAGGCCAGGGAGGGAGCAAGGCTGAGCCAGGCTGTGGAATGCCTTGAATGCCAAGCTAAGGCCTTTAACCTGAGGCTGGGTGGTGGGCAGACCCCCTGAAGTAAATTTGCACAGGCGAGTAATTCAATCAGAACAGAGATCAGGTGCATGTACGAGTTCATTTGATAAAGATTTGAGCACCCATTTGTAGACCAGTCTGTATGCTAGATCCTGGGAATACAGCCCATCTAATTCTCTTAGTCTAGCGGGAGAAGACAGACAGGAAAGAAGATGACAAGAATAAACAAGGTGGCCGTAGCCAGGTAGCTCAGTTGGTTAGAGCACTGTCCTGATATGCCAAGGTTATGGGTTTGATTTCTACTTAGGGCATATACAAGCAACCAATGAAAAGGAGCAATAGAATTAATTACGAATGAGGCATAGAATGTATCATTATTTTTTTTTCTCATTTTACTAATATTTTAATCTTAAAGTTGAAAATGTTTATAATAGCCCTGGCTGGTGGCTCAATGGATAAAGCACTGGCCTGCAAACCCAAAGGTCGCTGGTTCAATTCCCAATCAGGTCACATAACCAGGTTGCAAGCCAGGTCTCCAGCCAGGTCCTTAGCTGGAGGCAGGTGAAAGGCAACCATACACTGACGTTTCTACCCCTCTCTGCCTCTTTCTCTTCCCCTCTCTCTGAAAATAATAAATAAAATCTTTAAAAAAAAAGAAAATGTTTGTAATATTTTTATCTCCCAAGTCCAATAAACACCATATTCTAATAACTAGAAATAGCAAGTTAAATTTAAAAAGTAACTAATGAATGCATAAACAAGTGGGCCAACATCATTTCTCTCTCCCTAAAATCAATAAATAAAAAATTAAAAAAATAAACATGATAATTCCAGAAAATTGAGAACATGAAAGACACTGAAGATCAGGGAAGACTTCTCTAAGGTGACAGTTGGGCTGAATCTTACAGGATGTGGAGCCAGTCATGGGAAAAGTTGAAGGGAGCACCAGGCGAAGAGAACAGCCAAAAGGCCAGTGTGGCACAGGGGTCAGAGATCAGGCTGGAGCCAGATCAAGGAGTTGGGTTATATAAGCCCTTTCTTACATAGCAAGGAGTTTGTGATCATTTTTCTAAGTCCCATTAAGAATATATATATAAAAAAAAACTGGTGGGTAAAAAATAAAAAGTTAGAAATTTAGGGGACAGTGGGTATGGGTAAGATAGAAGCTAGGGAAGGCCTGAGAGTGAAGGCTTTCAATTTTCATCCCTAAACTAAGAAAAAGCTCTCCGGAACCAGGAAAAGATAAGACCTGTGCTTGGGTGGAAGATGGGGCCTGCCCAGAGAACCTGTGACTCCTAGGATTCCTCAAGAGCAAGGAGGGATTTTATCTGCCCAGCCCTCATTATATACCCAAAAGGCTCCCATTCCTTGCTAAATGACAAAGTAAATTAGAGATGCAGAGAAAGAAAATTAGAAAACAGAGAAGGTCTAACAAAGGGGTGAGGGCAGACGACTTTTGTCCACAGCACAATTACCTCAATCAACATAAATAGTACACATTAGCAACATCTATTAAGTGCTGTGGCTTTAATGACCCAGGAAAGAAAGAGGAATTCCTGAGAGCAAGACTGGGTGGGGGAAAAGGCATTTTAGACGGCGCTGTTTCCCCAGCTGGATGTATGACCTTGGGCAGGTCACTTCCTCTGGGCTTCGGGTTCCCAGAACTACACTGAGGGAGCTGGACGATTCATCGAAGAGTTTTGGGGGTAGCTCCAGTGCTCTCTGTAGCTTCTCAGGTGTCCACTATCCCCCACACCTGGGACAGAGAAGGTTCTTCAAGAATATTTGCTGAATGAATTAAGACCTCTTTCTTTTAACTTCTCATTTTACAAGTTGGAAACGGAGGCCTGGAGAATTCTCAGCTCTAGGAGCGCGTGCGCATGTGCCTGGGGCCGCTGCCGGCGGGGGGCGGAGGGGGGTTCTCTTCCCAACAAGGGCTCCCTGGAATCCACTGGGCACCAGGCTGGATAGTGCAGCTCCGGAACCGGGCTGCTAGGGCTCAAACCCCAGCTCCACGACTTGCCGATCGCGTGGCTTTAGCCAAGTCACTCAGGGTCTTAACCAACAGAACCTGGCTTACAAAGGCCGCTGCGAGATCAATAATAAGCCCTATAAAGCTCCCTGAAGCGTGCCTGACATGTAGTTGGGCTCAATAAATGTTCCCGTTGGTGGTACTTCTCCCGCTCTAGCACATCTAACCCTAGCAGCAACTTTTCAAGATAGTTACAAGGCGCGTGCAAACGGTAACACGTGGTCGGTGGTAAAAGCGACAGTAATAATTAGTGACACTACATTCCAATCTGCGAGCCAGCGGAAACATGCTCAGCACTTCCCGTACCGGCTCGGGTCTAGTTTATAAACTCTGCCACGAGCTGGTTCCTCTGAGCTGCGGGTTCGAGCCCCACCATGACCTTGGGACAGCCGCTTCTCTCCCAGTCTCGGTGTTCTCGTCTGCAAAATAGGGGTGGCAAACCGGCCCGCAGCCGGCTCCAAAGGTCCCAAGGAGGGTACCCCGGGCTGCCTCGAGCTGCCCACACCGGCACTGGAGTCGCTCGGTGCCGGGGCCATTTAGGGCAGCATTGATCCCATGCAGGCCCTAGTAGGCCGGTCTCCACGGCAGCTCACCGTCCCTACCTTCCTGCCGGCAGTAGGCCATAGCTGCAGCCCAACGTTCAGACTTCGCAGTGGTAGCGGCAGCACAGGCGGCGGCTTCACGCTGTGACCTCTCCTTTGGCAGACCCCGAGCCTCCAAGGCTGGCGGGAACCCGCCCCCTCCGGGCTTGTCCGCCGCGCGCCTGCCCGCGTCTGGGAACCCCCGCTCAGTGGAGAACTACGTTTCCCAGCAGGCTGCGCTCCGCCCGGCCGCTCTCCAGGCAGTAGGAACTACACTTCCCAGAAAGTCTTACGGTGCACCTGCGCATCACTGACATACAAGGTATTTCGCAACTTCGCGGAGGGAGCACCTAACTCCGGACCACATTTTCCAGAAGACCTTGCGGCGCGCTTGAGCAGAAAAGCTGAAGACCAAGAGGAATTAACATTGCAGCACATCGCTCTGGTTTTGGGCATCACTCGGGTTTTCGCAACTCTTAGGCAGACAAGAGATCCCTGCACTACGCACTCTGGCTGGCGGTAAACCCCTTTCCTACCTGAGCGGAGCGAGACGGGCCTGCGAGCGGGGTGTCCCACCATGGCTGCGAACGTGAGTGTCCCCTGGTCGGGCGGGCCACACCCAGGCTTCCCCAAGTCTCGGGGCCTCCTAGATCCATTTTGCTTGCCTGAGCCTCCTCCGTCCGCCTGTCCCCTTACCTCCTTTGCATTCTGTATCTCTGCCTTCCAGCAGCTAATCCTGTTTATTTATCTTAGCCTGTCCAGACTCCTTTTGTCCGTATTCCTTGGTCCACCTTATAATCGGGTCGCTAAATTGTGGAGAGGAAGACTCAGGAGGTGTTGCTGCGGACATTGGGGTCTTCCTGTGTGCGCCACCTCCCGGGAGCCCCTCGGTTCATTGCCAGTTACCGCCTCGACCTTGGGAATTTAAAAATTTGTGGAGCTGGACGAAACCTCAGAGAGGGGCCAGTCCGCGGGCAGTGTGGGGGAACCAGTAACGCGCAGGTGGAGCTGTCCAGCAAGGACAGACAGGCCCGGGCTGTCCGGGCTCGCCATGAACTCCCCGCCCTAGGTGGGCAAGTCCTTCGAGGCTGTAATGCTGCAGAGGCGCCGGCTGGGTTCGGCGCGGAGGAGTTAGGATGACTGAAGGTGATTTCTTTCAAAAGGCTGCTGGCCTCTTCCCCCTGCAGCCAGCCTTTCCCAGGAACCTTTCTACGTAGGCCCAGCATCCACTCAGCATACCCAGTGGCCCTTTCCACCAGGGTGCTGTATTTGGCAGAAGCTAGTGACTCACCACCCTCCTCTAGGAGAGTGCTTCTGGAGCCAGCGGGGAGCCCTGCCAGCTCCCGACACTCCCTCCCTCCCTCCACCCTGCTTTGGTGGAGTGCCCTGCCCACTCTCTCCTGTCCTGTTACACCCTCTTTCTCTGACTCCATAGGTCCTCTCTGCCTCCATGCCCTTTGAGAGGCTGGGTTTGTGTCACCCACAGCCCTAGTGCGCTCTGCGCGGAGGTAGAGTTCTGTTGGAGGCCTTGAGTGCTGCCCCTAGAAAAGCCTCAGAGGTGGCCCATGAGATCCAGGGTTTGCCAGGAGAGAGGGTAGTCAGGAGAGACTGGCCTGCTCCCCAAGGTGGACATCTATGCCCCCTGCCAACCAAATTTTACAGATGGGGAATTTCCACAGCAGAGGAAGGCACTTGCCCAGGTCTCACGGCCAGCGTGACAGGCTACATCACGGAAGTCAGGCAGACCTGGGGGCAGATTCACTTTCCTTCTCTCTGTAATTGTGTGGCCCTGATCTCTAGAGGGATGGGCTACTGGGACATCTAAGGGAGAGTGTGCCTTTGACAGTGTCTGGTATATAGTGGGTGCTTAATACACGAAAAAAATCTTCACAATCTAACGTGGATGGATGGTTCATGTGGTGGGCAGAGACCATCTTCAATATGTTGGGACCTGAAATTTGCCAAGGAATGCTGATGAATTTGAGTATCCTCTATTGCCAAGTCTATTGATTCATCTAGTAGCCTGGTGTGTATTTAAGGGAGGAGCTGCAAGCCCTGTTAGGAGAGAGCAGGGAGGTGACCAAATTCTTGATCAATGTAACCACTATCCTGTCACAGGTACTGTTTACTATCTTCATTTTATAAGTGAGTAAACAGGATCAGAGAGGTGGAGCAACATATCCAGAATTGCACAGCAAATAGTTTTCAGGGCCTATGTGTTGACCTCTGTTCCCATCTCTCCTTACTTTTGAGCCCAGAGTGCTGGGACTGGGAGGGTATGTGTCAGGATACATAAAGGTATTCAACACATGTTATGTAGCCAACATCAAGATGGCCCTGAAGGGAAAGAAGGCAGGCTCAGGAGAATGCCTCCCAGGCTAGGAGAGATGTAAGGGTTGGGCAATGGGGAATGGGCAGAGGAAGTCTCCATCATTCTGTTTATAGGGAATTTGGTTCAGGATGTGGACTGGGAATTGGGTGTGTCATGTTACTGCCCACCCTACTAACAAATAGTTGTTAGCTCTGGGAGGTGGAGAGAGGGGAGTATTGGTGGGAAAGGGGAACAGAAACTTTCTGGTGTAGGACATGTTCTATGTCTTTTTTTTTTTTTTAAAGATTATATTTATTATTTCCAGAAACAGAGAAAGGGAGAGAGGCAGAGAGGGAGAGAAACAGAGAAACATCAATGTATGGTTGCCTTTCACCTGCCTCCAGCCATGGATCTGGCTGGAGACCTGGCTTGCAACCTGATTATGTGCCCTGACTGGGGAATCGAACCAGCAACCTTTGGGTTCGCAGGCCGGCACCTTATCCACTGTGCTACCAGCCAGGGCTGTTCTGTGTCTTGATCAGGATATTGGTCAAATGGTATATATATATAGATTTGTCAAAACCCATCAAATTGGACACTTAATATCTGTACATTTTCACCACATATAATTAAAATAAAAACCAATTATAAATAGTGAAAGTTAATTTATTTTAAAAAGCTAATTTTATTTATTTTATTTTTTCAGTATTCTAATACAAGTAACAGAAGAGAACATGTCAAAATTACTACTGATCACCAGCCAGGCTTCCTAGAGCGGCTGAGCGACACCTCTGGTGGAATGCTTGTGGGACTCGTGACCTTCTTACTTTCCTTCTACTTGATTTTTACCAACGAGGTAAAATGTTTGGGGCCCCATTGTGCCGAGTGAGGGTCTCTGTAGTGTCAGGGAGCAAAGGCTGTGAATCCAGAGGCTGGATTTAATAATAAATGCTGAATTAGTCAGAATTCTTTCTGCTGTGGTCCTCCCCCCATCCCCTAGCCGAAAAAAATGGGAAGGGGGTGGATAGGTTAACACACCTGAAATCCTCCAGGGGAAGTGCCAGCTTCAGGCATGGTTGGATCTAGGCATTCACGCTGGGTCACTAGGAATCTCCATTTTTCCCTTTCTTGCCTGTGTTTCTCTGTTGTGGGTATTTTTTTGGCGGGTTCTTTCTCTGTGGTAGCAAAGGAATTGTGGGATCATATCCAATCAGCTTAGCAACAATAGAGAACAAAGGAATCATCCAAATTTAGCAACAATTGCAGGGAGATCGGCAGTACTGGCTTGTGTTTCAGTTCTCTCTCTGAACCAGTCCTTGTGGCCAGTGAGCACATGTTCTGACTGGCTAGGCCTGGGTCACATGATTTGAACCAAAATACTGATCGACCCATGTAAACCACCTGGACTGAGAGGAGGGGAGGGGAGGGAAGGAGAAGACAGAGGAAAATGGGGGAATGGGATACTGGCAGACAAAACACCAACTAACTCCAATATGGAGGCAGTGGGGTGGTATAGAGGTCTGCCTGGGAAAGCAGGAATCCTGGGTTCCACTCCAAACACTGCCACTTTCTAGACTTCAGTTTTTCAACCATAAAATGGTCTCAGTGCTCTCTGAGGCCCATGCTGCCCTGAGACACTGTATCAGGCTACACCTGACTTGTTGAAATCCTCACTACCCTTTGTTCACAGGGCCGTGCATTGAAGACAGCAACCTCCCTGGCTGAGGGGCTGTCACTTGTGGTATCCCCCGACAGCATCCACACCGTGGCTCCTGAGAATGAGGGGAGGCTGGTGCACATCACTGGGGCCCTGCGGACATCCAAGGTACATTTGTTGATAGTTGCTGACCTGCTGGAGGCTTGGGGCACATCACTAGATAATGTTTGGTTGAGGATATTGAAAGCATGGACCTAGGAGATGGACACATATGGGTGTGATTACTGTCTTAACTACTCGGAAGCTGTGTGGACCCATCTCTCCTGAATCTCAACATCTTCATGGGGAGAATAATTGTAACACATTGGGGGAGAGGCAGGTTTGAGGATTTGGTGGGATTAAGTAAACTGATATCCTGGCATAGTACATGGCACATGACATGAGTTTTACAAATAGGTGCTGTAATGAAAATGATTAGCACGTGTGTCCAGTGCAGGGCTACAAAGATACTCTGATTGTTGTACCTTTCCTGTCTGAGTACCAGATGCAGTGTTGTTGGTACCATGCCATGGAGCAGTGCAGCCTGAGCCTGTGCTGGGAGGCACATGCCATAAGCATTGGGTGTTTAGAACTTGGAACAAGCAGCTTCACACGATTCTCCTGTGTGAAGTGGCCATAGAGTTCTCCATCCTGTTCCTGTCCTCTGTACCTGTTCCTTTTCCAGTCCAGCTTCCCCTGAGCTGGGCATTCTGGGCTGGTGTGAGTCTTGTCCTTTACTTATTTATTTATTTTTTTCCAATTCTTTTTGAAGCTCTTGTCTGATCCAAACTATGGGGTCCACATTCCAGCTGTGAAGCTGCGGCGGCATGTGGAGATGTACCAGTGGGTGGAAACCGAGGAGTCCAGGTGAGGTGCCAGAGAGTGAGAATCAGCTAGGGGTAGAGGAGGAGCGGATGTTAGGATAAAATGAAGGTGGCTTGCATTTTGACACTTCTGAAATTTGAAGTATAAAATCTTATTGTCAGAGAAATGTCAAATTACCTGGAAGTTCTTAGCGAATGATCTTTTGTTTGAAGGTGGCAGAAATACAATGCAGAGTGGCCCAAAGAAAGGGGGATTGATTAGCTCCTTTATTTGAAAAGTTCCACAGATGCCTGAGGTGAAGACATTACTGGTTCCAGGCTACAAACAATTTTTCCCCATGTGTTAATTCTGTCTTCCCTCCCATGAGGGGACAGAAGTGGCCTCCAGGTTTATGTCCTGTCAGTTCTAACAGAAGACCCAGGGGAGGCTCTCATTGGCCAGGGTGGGGTCAGTCCCACCTGGGCCACATGGACTGTGAGTTAAGGGGAGAGGAGGTGGCTGGCAGAGCCAGGGCAGCTCAGCCGGGAGAAGGACAGCTGCAGAGGGTCTCCATGGGGCAGAGGGTGCAGTGAGATCTGTGAGCCTGGGGGGCGGGGCCGCAACCTGCAGTGTAAGCCCAGTGGAGGCAGATCCAGCTCCAGCTGTGAGAGCACTTTTCTCCAGTCACACTGCCTTTGAGGGCTGATGCTGGCTGCCTGCCAGGCAGTGAGCACCCTGTCTCTGGCTGGTGCAGACAAGGTCTGCTCCATTGGACAGGTTGATCAGATAGCCCAGTTGCTTCCAGCTAAAGATGCTTTGAGATAGGACTGCCTCAGGAGTCACGGGCTGACTCTGGGCTGCTGTGCTTTCCCTGCAGGGAGTACACTGAGGACGGGCAGGTGAAAACAGAGAGGAGGTACTCCTACAGTGAGTATGGACCCCCTATCCTCAGGGCCATTCCCCAGGCCTGTGGGTAGATACCGGCCACACCCCTGAGGCGGGTAGTGCACAGAACTAGGCATTGAGATCGCTGAGTGCTGGTCCTCAGAGCCCTGTTCTCCCTACCATCTGTCAAGGCTCTAGACGCTTCCCCTTCAGCCCGGGTGTGGCCATGGGCTTGGATAAGAGGACAACAGGCAGTAGGCCTCAGACATGTGACCACTTCTACCATGGTTGCTGAATTGTTCCCTTTTCCCACAACAGATACTGAATGGAGGTCAGAAATCGTCAATAGCAGAAACTTCGACCGAGAGATTGGCCACAAAAACCCTAGGTAAGGGCTGGGCCCCAGGCCTGAGTGCAGCCTTGGCTGCCACTGGCGTGTCTCCAGCCTCAGCTGCCTCATCTAAGTAATGGAATTGAGCTACTTCTGCTTCATGAGTTGATTCAAGTGTTGGCTTTGTGGGCCACACTGTGGTCTGTGATGACCCCCCTCTCCTTGGCACACGTTTGGAGGCTGGGTGGGCAGCTCTTGTGTGGGGCACCAAGAGCACAGAGGCAAGATCCAAGCTACCCTCATAAACAAGTCACGGATTTAAGGCCTGGACTGAGTGCCTGAGGGATTTGCATGTGCAGCACCAGGCAAGCATTTGTTAACAAGTAGTAGCCATCCGGGTAGGAGGATGGTCAGGAGGGGCTTTCAGGAGACAAAGGCAGGCATTTGATCTAGGCCCTTTGCAGGATTATGCAGAGGGCAGCTAGCTCAGGGCCTGGGGCAGAAGCAGCCTGACGCTGGAGCACACCTGGAGCACACCTGGAGTGTGCCTGCATGCAGCCACCGGGAGGGGCTGTGCTGCGATGGGCCTTCAGTGTGTACAGCAGGCTTGAACACTGCCTGGGATTTGGAAGGGTTGATGAGGGTGTGAAACCCATGGAAAGTCCATCTGATGGCTGAGAGTGCGGTGGGACAGGCTGGTAGGGGTCTGGGCAAGAAGGTATGAAGCTCTGGGGATAGGAGGCAGAATGAGGATATGCCATCCAGGGAAGAGGGACTCGGCATCCAGGGAATGGAGTTGCTGGTAAAGACAAGATGTCTGCAGTGCCTGGGCTGGTCTGGACTTGCAGGATCTCCCCTGGGTAGAGATCTTGCAAAGCACAACCCAAAGGAACCCAGCCAGCCACCACCTGGTGCCCTGCTTCACACAGCTCCCTCTCTCTCCCACAGTGCGATGGCGGTGGAGTCATTCACAGCAACAGCCCCCTTCGTCCAAATCGGCAGGTTTTTCCTCTCAGCAGGTAAGTCTCTGACCCCTTCTGTGAGCCATTGCCAACCCAGAGGCCTTGTACTTCCATTTAGCCACCTCCCAGGAGCTGGCACCTCTGGTACTCAGCCCTTATGTGGATCAAGGGGCCCTGGGCATTGGGATCAACCAGCGCCTTTCCAAGGATCATGTCTTGGGCTGGAGCCAGAGGGAAGGCAAATCTTTAGGAGGTGGGAACTCATAAGGAACACCCTGACCCTGGGCAGATTCCTGTGACACTTGGATTATCCCAGAGAAGGACTGCCAGCCGCTGTTGCGGTGCCGGTGCCCGTTCTGACCAGACAAACCTGCTTGCCCTCCCTCAAGCAGCCCTTGAGCCAGTTGTGGAAACAGGGCTTCCCCTGGGGGCTCCACTGCTGAGCCCCATACGGCATCAGGCCTGTACTACAGAGTGGGTGGTTCATCCTGCTCCTCCCCTTCCCCCCTTGACTTGTTCCAAAGGGAAGATTTCAGGGCACAACGCAGTGTCACCAGCCACAGGAACTCCTAGGGCTCTGTCTCTGAGCTTGACTTAGGAAGGCGGGAAAGAAGGCTCCGGGGGCCCAAATAGCCTAGGTGAGGGAGTAGAGGCCGGTGATCCAGAGCTTGGCTTGTCTGCCGTCTGCTCTGTTGCTCAGCGAGTGTCTGCTGCGCCAGCCCGCCCTGGCCATCTCCATGCAGCAGGAGAGCTTGCATGCGGCAAGAGGCTTCAACACAAGCACCCAGACCGGCGGCAGCTTGGGTACAGGGCTAAGACCTTCCCCAGAGCTGTGGTCACTGACCGGATGAAGACAGAGGACAGGCAAGGCTTCCTGGAGGAGATGGAGCCTGGAACAGGGCTGGCAGAGGAGCCGCTGCGGAAGGGATGGAGCTGTAGAAGAGCGCTCTGGGGGACGCTGTGCGAGCCAAGGCCCTGAGGGGGTTGACTGGAGCGGGCAGCGGCTGGGCAGGCTGTATGGGGTGTCAGGCTGAGGGGTGTGCAGATCAAGGGTGTCTCAGATTGCACCCCATTGTCTCTGTAATCCCCCTGTTTCTCTTAGGCCTCATTGACAAAGTCGACAACTTCAAGCCACTGAGCCTGTCCAAGTTGGAGGACCCGCACGTGGACATCATTCGCCGGGGAGACTATTTCTACCATAGTGAAAACCCCAAGTATCCAGAGGTGCAGTGGGGCTTGGGCAGTTCAGAGAGCAAAGATCAGACCCCTCAGAGTACCATCCCCCAATAATACACAGCAGACGAATTCTGGCTTGAGACTGATTCAGTTCGGTGGAATCTACTTGGCCAATGAAATTGGAGGGGAGGGGCATTCTAGGTGCTGGAACCACCTGGGCAAAGCTGTGGAGGTGGGAAAAGAGGGTGAGCTGACTGCTCCTGGCTTCACTCATCCTGCTTCTCTTCCACCCCTCAGGTTGGAGACCTGCGAGTTTCCTTTTCCTATGCGGGGCTGAGCAGCGATGACCCTGACCTGGGCCTAGCTCACGTGGTAATGTAGCTTCACCAGGGTAGACTGAGGCAGAGCTTCCTAATCATCCTGAGCATGAGCACAGTGGACATTGTTGTGAATGTTGCTTTGGACCCTCCCCCTAGGAACTGTTCACGTGCTTGTATTTGTATAGTTAGACATGCCTTCGAGCAGTTTGAGAGGTCTGTCCCCTGAAGCTGTCCATGGATATCAGTTGGCTCCAGGCTAAGAACTAGAGTCCTAGGGGACTCCATAATGATGCCTCGTGAGAGTTCTTCCATGAACCCCTCCTCCGCTAGCCCCCACTTTTTGCTCTACATACTTGAACGCACATTCCTGACCTTGTCACATGCAATTCCACCCCCAGCCCACACCCTGCTTCTGCCCAGAGTCATTCATGGAACTTCAAAGGATGCAACTTAGTTGGTGTCTAGGAGCTGTTGTGCCCCAGGAGTGAGAGGCTCGGGAATGGCAAGGGTCTCCCCACTCACTTGCCCAGGAGGCACACAGGGCAGACAGGTGCTGGGACTGGGTGGGCGGGTCAGCCCCTCTCAGTTCTAACACCAAGTTCTCTGACCAGGTCACTGTGATTGCCCGGCAGCGGGGTGACCAGCTTGTCCCATATTCCACCAAGTCTGGGGACACCTTGCTTCTCCTGCACCATGGGGACTTCTCACCAGAGGTGAGTTGCCAATCTGTGTGATGGAGGGACTGGTGTCTCCCTCCCTGGCACTTCCCTCCAGTGGTTATTCGTCAGTACCTACTACTAGCGGTCATAGCCGGTGCTGTGAGGCGAGACAAATAGGAACAAGCATATCCCTGTGTGCCAGGCTGCTGGGCACAGCAGTGGGCAAACCAACCCCTTCACAGGCTTCCAGTCGTCGGGGAGAGAGGCTCATCAGCAAAACGGGCGCTTGCGCTGTGTTGTGAAGGAGAGTCAGATGCTCTGAGATAACCATGCACGATAATAGGAAATGCACTTTTGACGCTGGTCAAGGAAGGCCTGTCTGCATAACATTTCTGCTGGGTGGCAAGTGAGGAGGGGGTCAGTGCTGAAACTAGTCCAGGCATGTCGGAGCTCACCCTGTTGGGGGCGTTAGAAGTGTCCGTGTGGCCGTTGCCCAGAGGGAGGGGTCAGGAAGCAAGGCTGCTGAGCAGGCAGGGGCCCCTGAAGGGTGCTGTTTCAAGAGCATTAGTGGGGCAGTGAAGGGATTTGAGCCGAGTCCCAGGGCCGCGTGAGTGAGGACGGGCACCCCTGTTTGTAGAAAGGAGAGGGAGGGTCATGCGTCACCTAAGTTCCAAGGAGAAAGGGTACAAAGATGTACCGGTTAGTTCCATTGCTTGCCTTGTTAGCCACTATTCTCTAGATGGGAAATCCTTTAACAGAAAGATAGAGCTTTTACATTGTTAATGAACATAGTGTATTATGATATTTTGTGCTGCTTTGCATGGGATTGCTGGGTTTTGCACCAGTGGACAGGTGTCAGGGCTTAGCCTGACGCTTTTGACCCTATCCTTAGGCCCTCAGCTGTCATCTCTCTCACTTGAGCGCCCAGCCCCGGCCTGCTGCGTGGGCCTAGCTTTCTCTAGCCAGGGTGCGGTTGGGCTGCAACCCAGCAGCCTGGTTACCACCCTCAGGGCGGGGCTCCCTCTCCCAGCCGCTCAGGGCATTAGTCACTCTTTCCTCCAGCAGCTCTCGGGTCCCCTGGAGAGTTTCTAAAGTTAGGAGGCCCTGTCCAGGCCTTTCCTGTCTTCCAGAGCTCCAGCCCCATCCCTGGACTTCCATCCTCCTGCAGGCAGAGGCCCAGGGCTCAGAGCTGTCCTCCTAGAGAGGCGTGGCGGTGCTCATGGCTGGGATAACTTCCAGGAGGGAAGGCTCTGACAGTGCAAATGGACAGGAGCTTCCTGATCGCGCGGAGCTGCAGCATAGGGTATTGGGTCTCTGTCAAGTGGGGCAGGAAGGTTGAGTCAAGGAGGCAGCCCAGAGCCCTGAGAAACCCAAACACTGCAAGTCGGGAGGTCCAGATTTCAATCCTGGGGACAGGAGAGTGCAGAGTGAGCAAGCACAGATGCTGGAGACAGCCAGCTCAAGCCCCGCTCTGCCTTCTGCGAGCCTCGGGAACTTGAGCCATGGGTTATCTTCTCTACCTGTTGCCCCCTTGTAAAAGGGAAAATTAAAAAAAATAATTATTGCAATTATTTGGCTGTTGTGAAGATGATCCATTCAACATATTTTTATTGAGCATGAGGGACGTAGGGACAACACAGACATCCCTGCCTTTTCGAGGGCTTATAGCTTAGTTAGCTGCTTGGGGTGAGACCCTGGGTGTGTTACTTATCCTCTCAGAGCCTCAGTTTCCTCATCTGTACAATGAAGGTAAGTGTGCCTACCTCATCAAGTTATTTTGAGGATTAAATAATACTTGTAAAGCACGTCGAACAGTGACTGATAAATAGTAAGCAATAAATGTTAGCTCTCATGTTATTACCATAGATGATGATAAGGTAGCCTCTCTGAAGAAATGGCCTTTAAGCCAAGACTGGAAGAATCTGTAGGAGCTGGCCAGGCATGACTACGGGCAAACATGCTCTCAGCACAGCACCCACATGTGTAAAGGCCCAGAGCAGGAGGACACTTGACTTGGTTCCCAGAAGGCAGCATGGCACAGGCAGCAGGGTCTTGGCAGGTTGCTACATGGAGAAGGTGGTGTTGGTGGCAGAAATAGGGAGGCCAGCGGGGAGGGGGCCGCACAGCGGGCCTGGTGAGAGGGGTGACAGTGGTGAGAGAACATTTGAGGAATTGGGGACCCAGTGTTGGCAGGACTTGCTGATGACCTAGATGGGAGATGGTGAGGGGAGGAATGAGCCGAGTTTGACACCCAGGTTTTGGCTGGGTGGTACCAGTTGCTGAGATGGAGCTGATAAGAGGAACAGGTTGGGGTGGAAGCCCCGGTGTCACTGTTGGATGTGCCAAGACATGAAGTGGAGATGTCACACAGGCGGGGAGAGCCACAGGGGTGAGGCTCAGAAGGATGCCATGGCTGCAGTCCCAGAGAAGCACTGAAATACAGATGGGTTTCCTGCGGGGAGTGTAGACTGAAGCAGCTGGAGCGGCAGCGTTTAGAGGACAGGAAGAGGGAAGGAGACCTAGGAGCAGCCTGAGCAGTAGGAGGGAAACCAGGGGAGAGCTGTCCCAGCTGCCACCAACAGCGTCCAAGGTTAAGTCGGTACCAGACCCGAAGCATTTCCTGTGCTCCTGGCAGGCACACTCAAGCTTCCCGCTGTCATGGATGTTGATAAATGACCCCAGAAAGGTACTGCTGTCGTATGAGGGAGGATCAAGTTCATTCCAGATGAGATGTTGGGCTAAAGACTTCTTTTTTTTAATCCTCACCTGAGGATATTTTTCATTGCTTTTAGAGAGAGGAGAGAAGAGAGAGACAGACAGAGAGTGAGTGTAAGAGGCATCGATTGGTTGCCTTCTCATACGTGCCCTGACTGGGGATTAAATCCACAACCTGGGTATGCGCCCTGACCAGGAATTGAACCTCTTGGTCTCTGGGATGACTCTTCAACCACCTGAGCCATACTAGTCAGGGAAAGATGTAGGGCTCAGGACTCTTGAAGGAGGTGGGCTGTGGACTGAGGAGAGCTCATACCTTCCATGAAGAGCTTTGTGTTCAACTTGCTCTTCTGTGCTAGGTTGGGGAGGTACTTACATTGGGGTGGGAGAGTACTCTTACCTTCCTCTGGTCTGTTCTGAAATAACCATCATCTCCTGTGTGGTCATGGCCCCATCAGGCACCTGGCCTGCCAACTGGATAGGCGGATGACCCCCTCAGACATGAGATGTAACACCCTATTACCCGACTTTGTCCTGCAGGAGGTGTTTCTTAGAGAACAAAAGAACAACCGCATGAAGACATGGGGCCTGCGGGCTGCCGGCTGGATGGCCATGTTTATGGGTCTCAACCTCATGACGCGGATCCTCTATACCCTGGGTAGGTGGAAAGAGAGGGTGGGGAGCCTCGCCTGCCCTCCTGTAGTGCCCTGTGCTTCCTCCATGCTTCTCACACGATCATCTGTCAGCCTTTTTGCCCTAATGGTGTATGCTCCTTGGGGCAGGGACTGGGCATTTGGTCCATCTCTGAGTCCCCACTCCACAGCTTTGGGATGAATGAGCAAAGGCAGGCAGGCATGAGAGGCAAGATGCTTTCAGAGGGGTGAGGGCAGAGTGAATGCTGATCCTGGGAGGTTGGCATAGCCTCTGGGGCCTGGGGATCTGGCTACACTGTCCACTCACTTGCTTATTCCTTCTTTTCTTCATTCCGTGACTGAATAGCCATGATGAGGAGGCTGGCCAAGACTTTGCAGGGACCTGAAATTTGCATGTCAGAGCTCTGAACCCTTGGGCCATCCTTTTTCCTTTCTCAGCTTCAGTTACCTCACACCTAATTTGTAGTTTTATGAAATGTTTGGCAAATAGGAAACACTAAAAAAAAAACCTGTTACACTTCATTCCTCACCCCCAAAACCGGGCTAGATTTGAGCTACCCAGCAATTCTGCGGCACAAGGGATTGTTGGCTGGGTTAACTCCCTGGCCTGAGGTTGGCACCAGTGAGCCCAGTGGTTGCCCAAGTGACTTAGCCTGGTTCAGGGCCAAGCACCCAGGCTGATTGAGTAAGGGCTGGGTCTGGACTATTGCGATGGGACGCTGGGGCTTCAGAGGACTTTCCATTTGAGCCTTTACCCCAGTGTGTCCTGATCCAGTCAGGCGATTCTGCCAGCCTTCTCTCGGCCCAAACAGGAACCTCTTCCCCACTTCCCCACTGCAGTGGCGGGGGGGCGCGTGGGGGGGCTGCTGCATATACCCCACACTCAGAGGGCCACCTGCCTCATTTTACGGATGGGAAAACTGAGGTGCAGGGAGGGGAACGACGCTACTCCAAGGTCTTGAGATGGCTGAATTGTGCTCAGAAAGGCCAGCTGCTTCTTGGCACAACTCATGAGATCTGAATTTGAACAGAATCCTCTATCTTTCTCCTCTGCTGTAAGCCCACCGTGGCTGTGTGACCTGGACAGGCCATGTTCCCTCTCAGACTCACTTGCCCCATTGTCAAGATGAAGAGGTTGGAGCATATCTCAGAGGGCCGTTCCTTGAATCGGACTGCCTGTGATCCTGATTCTCTCCCTACCTGAAATGCTGACGTTCCATACTCAGAGCAGACTTCAGAGCATGGAGAGAGATGCAAAGTGCAGGTGGAGTGAACGTAAAAGCATTCAATCCTTCAGTAAGAACTTACTGAGTGCCTGGTGGGCAAGAGGTCGCTCTCGCCCTGCAGACCGCATGAGGAATAGGACAGGCAAGGCCCCTGTCCTTTCAAGGCTCAGAGCAATGGCTTAGAGCTCAGGCTCTGGGCTTAGACAGTCTTGGGTTTAAATCCTGGTTCTAGTGCTTCCTAGCTATAGGACTTTGGATGAGTTGAACTCCCAGGCCTTGGTGACCTTGTGTGTAAAATGAGGTAAAGAATAGTACCAGCTTTACAAAAGGAGGGCCTGAGGGTTTAGTCAGATGGTGCACATAGTGCCTGATACCAAAGACATGAACTCTGCCTATTATGAGGATGAAATAGGAGTGCTTGCTAACGGAGCGGACAGAGATGAGCTGCGATACGAGGTGGCCATGGCAGAGCACCTGGGCTTGCTTTGTAAACCCAATGGCATCAGACCCCTGAGGCTTCCTGGGAACTGAGTGAAGATTCCCCGGTGGACAGCTGCCGTGGGATACTGTCCTGAAGAGGCTAGATAGGTCAGAGACAGGGTAACTCCAGATGGACCCAGCCGACCCCTAGACTTCATTGTATTGGGCCGCTAGCTCGTGAGAGCCTTGGGGTGGGGCCAGCTGAGGCTAATTTGTTTCCCTCGGTCCCTGCGCAGGCTGGGCCTGTACATACTTGGTAATGACCTGCTGCCTGGATGAACAAACACCTCCAGGAATGGCTGAGGGGCCCAGGTAGGCAGGCACCCCTGGAAGGGTCTGCCTCATCTGCTTGTTGAATGTATAGCAAATGGCATTTGCCACTGTTACATTTGAACATCTGTATCGGCCTTAGCCGGACTTCACCACAGTTTCGAGTTTACAGAGCACTCGCACAGGCCTCCCCTGGAGCGGCACGAAGCGCATGGTGGTGACTCAGTGCGTACAGCCACATGGCTCAGGAGCAAGGGCTGCTCCTCGTTTGTGTCTTGCAGCCCTCACTACAGGGTATTCACCTTCCACCACTGACCCTCTTCTCCCCTTACCTAGCAGCAAGGGCCCATCCTTGACTTGAGACATGGAGCATGGTGTCCTTAGAAGCCTCATGCTTTTTTCTTTCCTGCAGTGGACTGGTTTCCTGTCTTCCGAGACCTGGTCAACATTGGCCTGAAGGCCTTTGCCTTCTGCATGGCCACCTCACTGACCCTGCTGACTGTGGCTGCTGGCTGGCTCTTTTACCGGCCCCTGTGGGCTCTCTTCCTCGGCTGCCTGGCCTTGGTGCCCGTCATCATTGCTCGGACACGGGTGCCAGCCAAAAAGCTCGAGTGAAACAGGACCTGGCACCCATCCAACATCCACGTGAGTTTCAGGATCCAGGTTACTCTCCACTTCTCTGACCCTACTCCACATCAGAGCATGAGACCACACTGGTTTGGATTCTGCACCTGTCCTGCTCTTCAAGGAGCCGGACTTGGCAGGGTGAACTTACGTTGGGTTTGGTGTTCATCTGTTAACATTTCTTCACCAGTTTTCTTGCCAGCCAACAGCTTCGATGGGCAGAAAGCAACTCCTAACTGGCATCATGACAGTTGTTCTACTTGTTTCCTCCCCTTCTCTTGGGACTGCCTGTGTGGCTGGTCTGAATGTTACATTTAGCTCCTGTCTGCAGGTTAAGGTAACGCGGAGACCTGCTGCCTTACCCCATGCTGCCACTCCATCCTAGGAGATGAGTGCAAGGGCTCTGTCACAACCACTAGCCGCACTCTTGCTGCTAAAGGGCTACCTTTTATCAGCTGTCTGATCAGTACTGGATTGCCAAGAGTCTAAGCCCGTATCCTGCAAGCCAGTGTGTGGCTAGAACGTGATTTGGTACTTGAAAAAGAAAATCCACTGGAGATACCATGAGGGAAATTGGAGATTTGTTGGGCTGTGCACTCTTTATGGTTTGGCAGAATCTTTCTCGTGTACAGGATCTCCAAAGGCCCTATGCCTGCGCTTTTGTTGCTTCACTTCATGTGCACTTGTCTACCCTAAGGGGGAGTTATTTGAAATAAGATTTAAAAAGCAAAACAGAAAACCTCCTGAATGATTAACATTTCAGGCTGTTAAAGAAAAAGACACCCTTTAACCTGTTAGTTCATTCAGATCACACTCAAGTGTTAAATGGGGATGACTTAAGGTGGCCTAAAAAAAAAAAAAAACAAAAAAAAAGTTACCATTGTCAGTGTTCTGGGTCACTGGGAAGCTTTAGGGTGCTTTTTGAAACAAGTGTTAGCAAAAGGATTTTTTCCCTCTGGGAGGAATTGGGGATTCTACAGAGTAAAGCATTTCCTTTCATCCTCTGGCATCAGATGCTATCTATGTAGTTGATACTTTTGAATGTTTAGTTAACTGTTAAAGGAAAAGTTAGGAAAAAAAGGAGTGGGGAAAGGCTGGGAGCTTTATTATCCTTTGCTCCTTCATAGTGACCCCCAGTTAGACTCAAGACTCAAGACTCAAAAACCTCAGGCTTGCTGTGGATTTGGATGTTCTTGTCTGGCCTCATGCCTTTCATCATGAGAGTATTTCTGACATTAGCAGCCAGGCCTCCAGTGGCTGCCTCAGTGATTCGTTTCATCTGTTAAGTGTCCACCCTTTTGCTCCGCAAAACCAAAATATACCCACACTTAATTCACATATTTCCTAAGTTTCTCAATTACACTCACATCCTTTGAAAGATAAAATATGTTCTAACCTTGATGTCCTGAAAGATTCTTTGTCTTTCATCTTTTCACTATTTGGAAATTGTTCTGCCTTGCTGGGAGTGGTTGCTTTCACAAAGAAGTATTTGGTTGTTGAGTAAAGGGTCAGAACTTCTGAAAATAGTGATCTAATAATCTCTCCTGTTGTCCTGGTAAATCTGTGTCACAGAGATTCTTCATGGGAAAGACAGGCCCCAGAGATTATTCGTGTTTAAGGACTGAGATCACTGCTATTCATCACGAGCAGTTTTATTGAATCTAAATCTGAAATTAAATCTTAGAAGGATGCTTTTGGAAGCTACAGTATAACTAGATGATGGCTACATACAAAAGCCTTGGGATTTGGTTGGTGTAATTTTTCCTAGTACGGACTTTAAATTACTACCAATTTCAAGTATTCTTTAAGAGCAAAATGTCAAGAAATTTTTCAACGCCTTTGAAAAATCATGAAATTTGTATTACCTTTGTATTTTTGATAGAAAAGAAAAATAAATTTCTAAATATCCTATAGGACCATGTCAGTATCCCTCTTGGTTTTGTATTCTTTCTGAAATTTCTATCTTAAAGAATTCAGCTGTAAAAGTAAAAACTGCATGAATTTTAGATTCAGTTCTAAGTTGTTTTTAGTCATTTATATATTTATTTTAAAAGGGCAGCTTAGTAGTTCTAGCACTTAGTCTTATATACCAAAGCCTCCTTTGTTTTGGATGGATATAAAGTAAGTGACTCACACCTCACCCATCTTCAGAATGTGCTCTAAGACAGACATGGGGTGGAGCCACAGTCCAATATAGTGCAAAAGGCATCACTGGCTTTTGAGTTGGCAGACCTGAATTCCAGCCCCGAGCCTGCCACTAATTGGCTGTGTGATGTTGGGAGAATCAATGCTCTCTGAGCCTCAGTTTCCTCATCGATAAAATGAGGACAATGCTATTCTACTCCCACAAGTCTACTATGAAGGCTAGCTGGGAGAAAGCCCATGAAATGCCAAACACACGTGACATGTTTTTTTATTCCTTTTGCCTTCTGTTCTGAAGTAATGGACTACTGCAAATCATCCACTCTGAAGTTAGCAATTTGAATAGTTCTTTTTAGTTTGTTACAAGATTTGAAGCAGGTGAGTGATTAACTTTCCAAAACCCTATTCTTCGATTTTCCCAAACCAACTGTTTTTACTGCCATAATGCCTCCTAGGAGTTGGTACCTGCCTGAAAAATGAGTTATTTCTGCAGAGGCAGGGTGATGCTTGCCTGAATTCCCAGAAAAACTGATTACCTCTAGCTGGGCTCTGGTGCAGGAAGTGAGAGGCTCCGTTTCCGTGGCAACCCCAGTTTGTTTCTCAACAAGAGCCTCCAGTAAGCTGTTGTGCATGAGTCACGCCCCAAGCGTTTTGTTTGTTTCCCTTGGATAAAGCTGATTCAGATTTTTCATGGCTCTTGTCAAAGGTAAAATACCATCTTCTTGCTTAAACACAGAAGAAAAAAACTCCATGTGTGTAATAAATTCCCAGTCTACATGAAAATAAAATCTTTATTGTAATTTCAACATGTGTATGAAACAGTCATTGTGTTTTCTTAGCTGACATAAAATCTGAAAGAAAATGTAGAGCTGAGTCTTTTTAGATAAATGCTTTATTTTTTTCTCAAAATGTTATTTCTCCTGAATATCTACAGTGCATAGCTTTATGAAATTTATCCAGTAATGAATAGATTCTATTTTAACAATGATCCACTTTTACTAATATGTCTTTAATTCTGAGTTAAGAGCTTTACTTTCAATCTTCCTGATTTTAGCTTTTTATTCTAGCCTTCTGTCATGAAATGTAGCTTTGAAAAGTGGATCCCAACAATACCACCATCTGAGATGACCTGTGCTCCCCATACTAGAAAGGGGCAGCATTAGGCAGTATTAGTAAACCTGACATGAGAATGAGTGGCCTAAAGAGACAGGGTCTGAATTCTGCAAGAGAGGTGAGAGCACAGGTGTCTGACAGATGAAGGATGTGCCTGGAAAAAAGGACTGGTGCATTTGTAATGTTCCAGTGTCTAAAAATGTCCCAGTGGTTTCTATAAAATACACTCATTTCCAGAAATGGGAAGAGCCAGGCCCAGGTGCAGGAGAGTCTCCTGGGAAGTGTTCTGTAGCTCAAGGCGTAGGGTGTGGGAGCAAAAAGCCTTGAAGGCCCTATGGTGAGTGATTATGACAAGGACTGGGGCCAGGCGGACCTGCAGCACCACCTCAAATTGACCCTCTGTCCCTTGGATCCTTGTCTGCCACACATGATGCCCATTTTCATCTCAGGAGGCACTGCCACCTCTGGGCCTGGACATTCCCTGAAGCATGTGTGGGGCCTTTGGGGCTGAGTCTATCATGAGGTGGCCACTCATAATTTCTCAAATGGGAACAGGTGGGAAGCCGCCGCCTTTTCCCTTTTGGTTTTCTTAGGGCACTTCATTTTCCCCTCTTCCTTAGTCTCACGGTTTTGGGGCCAGGAAGCAGCCAGGATCCTGGCCGTTTCTGCTTGAGAGCTGGTTCCTTCCTCTTCATCAGAAGAGAGTCCACCTTCAGCTGTGTGGGGAGCTACCGCCTCACTCTGGAGAGGTGAGGACAGTGGAGGGTCAGTGACCAAATAGGAGGAAGCACCAGCCCAAGGCAGTAAATATCCCAGCAACAGCCTGCCTGGAGTTGTGTGGCTCTGGCAGGACAAGGACAGTGTGGAGCTGGGGGAGAACAAAGACCTGTCTTCCGGTGTCCTCAGGCTGGGGACTCATTCAAGCAGGTGCTGGTAACTTAGGAGCTGAGGGAATGCTAGGATGTCTAGGCGGAAACTACCCTTGAGGGGTGCACAATCAAATCTGGGAGATCGCTGAGACTGGTTTGTACGCATTACTTCAAAGCACATGCTTCTGAGCGTGCCCAGTGCTCTGAGGACGCACTCCCCAGGCCTGGGCCGGCTGGGGCTGGGAACTAGATGCAGAGGGTGAAAGGAACCATCAGGCATGGAGCCAGGTGACAGGGTCAATGAAAGGATGTAAGGGAGGAATGTGACAAGAATATTTTTAAAAAGCAAATAGGCAGCAGGTGGGGTGGAAGAGGCACAGTCACAGCTGCTTCTAGAACACATTTCTGCTGCCTCTGACCCAGCACTGATCCCACTGTGTGTGGGGCCTACATGAAAAGTTTGCACCTGTGACCATAGGCTGCCTGCCAATGGCAGGTGCTGCGAGAGCGTTTCTTGTCTAAGGGATAATTGCAGGCACTGGGAACACCATGCTGAGTCGGGGTCAAACACAGAAATATAGGGGTTCTTCTCTCCTGTACGGTCAGTGTCACAGCAGGCATGTACCCACTTGTGCAGACAGGGGCAGAAAAGGGGATGCTGGGCAGGACTGGGAGCTAGAAGTGGCAGCTGTTGCTGACTATAGACACAGCTTTTCCAACAAAGTAAGGATACAGGGCCTGGGAGACACAGGTCTGTGGCATTCAAAAATAAAGCTGATCGATCTATGGCTTGATGTCCAGGTAGAATATGGGCCAGTGATGTCTGAGTCACCCCCTTTCCACCCCAGGCTTGTCTTCTTTACAAAGAATGCACACTGACCTTGTCTGCGAAGCGAAGCTTCAGCCTCTCCCTGATGAGCAGTCCTTTAACCAGCAGCTTCCAGTTCCCTACGGCCCGCTTCTCCCTTTTCTGCAGCAAAAATGAGACAGGTTAAGCATAAACTGTTAAGTACTGCCATTTTCAGCAAAAATAGCAAGATGGAACCAGTGAACATGTATATACGTAAAACATTTTAGATAAAAAAAAGTTTAACTATACCAAATCTGTTTTTAAATTGGAGGGACTTGTAAGAGGAATGGAAGTCATCAAAAACAAAAGCTGCTTTGTTTCCGACTCAACCACTTTTAGGGGAAGGGGTTCTCCACACCTGGATCACAGACAGTTCCTTTTAAAAGAATTGGGTGTCTGCAGCAGAGCAGCTGTCCCTGGAGCTGAGACCCAGATAGCTGACAGATAATAGACGCAGGCAGACAGTGGACTCTGAGGTGTAGCAGTGCTGGCTCCCTAGGGCGCCTTCCATGCAGAGAGCCAGAAGGAGCTTCAGAACCCTTTCAGATTCTCACCTTGAATAGCTGCTGCAAGTGGGGCACGCATCAGCCCTGAATGCTTGCTTTCCCCGCCATTCTGCTTTCCCATCTCAAGCCCCCACCCAGGCCAGCCCTGGCCAAGCTGCTCACCTCCTTCTCCTTCTTTTCAATGAGTGCCTGCTCATTTTCCCAGGCAGCCAGGAGCACGTCTTTGTATTCCTCGCAGACTACATATCCGTCAGTTCTGTAGGGATGCAACATGGGAGGTCTTCTTCCTCAAGCCCCATTCCTGCTCTGGCCTCTCCCCATCCCATTGTGGAGGACAGTAGGCTGCCTTAAGCTCTGAAGGATTTCCTGTGTCAGTGGGTCCAGAGTCCTGGCCACAGCTGCTAACAGATATTACTCATGCAGAAAGGAAGGCCTTTGGGCACTGGCACTGCCTAAGAGCTGGGATGAGAGCCCCTCCCCACCCTCACCACATGCAGAACAGGGGTCACCAACCCGGAAGAAAGCTGACTGACTCTAACAGATCACCTGTGACCACCCCCAGAAAACAATGTTTTAATCTAATATTAAGATGCTGACTTCACTGGTTTGTCTGTCTCTAGATGGGAGCCAGAATAAAAGTGTCAAAAGTGTACAAGGTAAAGTGTTCAGGCTCATTTTTGCAGGCGCACAGTAAAACCTGGAAAATGAGAGCTACTGGGCCTCCACTTCCACCCCACATCAATCCTCCCCACCCCTCCTCCATCCTCCACAGAAGGCCCCTCACGCACACAGGATGGGAGTAGCCCTTATGGAAATCGAAGCCGGTGACGGCTTGGGCACAGTCGATGCCCAGCTTACGAGCCACACGATGCAGGTTGGGCAGGTTCAGTTGGACGCAACCAACAGGCATCATGCTGGGCAGGAAGAGGTACACGTTCCCAAATTCATTCCGGGGGACCTGCAGAGGGTGGCATGCCAGGTCTGGCCAGCTGCAGAATAAAGCAGCCTGGTCCTGACCCCACTGAATGCTGCCCTTACCTTTCCATCCACAGCCACGGGTGGCTGGTACTCCTCTGTCTGCCACCTGCCAAAAAGGCCCAGGTCATTTTGGTCCTGCAGCTGGGGCTCAGCAAGGCGGGCTCTCCGGGCCCGGTTGGAATAGCCTTTCACCATCTAC
This sequence comes from Noctilio leporinus, assembly GCA_004026585.1. NCBI lineage: Eukaryota > Metazoa > Chordata > Mammalia > Chiroptera > Noctilionidae > Noctilio > Noctilio leporinus. Next base: position 90,395 of record PVIW01003543.1, read on the forward strand.
ACCAGAGAGGACAGCCAGTTCACAACAAAGGCTACCACTTCCTGAGTGTTTACTGTATAGTATAGCAGGCACTGTGCTCAGTGCTTTGTCCTGTTACAAAACAACGGACAAACCTGAGATGGATGTGCTTTTCAGTTCCCCTATGAACACTAGTGCTATCACCACTAGTACCACCAGCTAACATCTGCAGAGTGCTCACGGCCCCAGGCACTGTTCTCAATGCTATGTATTTAATATTTTGAGACTGCAGCTGATCCCAGGTAACTGAAACAGCAGAAAGCAAAACCACAGATAAGGAGGGGGGATTACTATACTTTGTTCTATACTTTCATCACTAGAAAGGAAACAGAAACTTGGAAATGATGTCACTTAAGATCTCCTGGCCAAGTGAGTGACAGGGCCAGGGTTTAACTCTAGAAAACTGCCATGTACCCTGGCAGTTCAAAAACCCAAGCACACTCCCTTATAGTTGTCTATGGCCAACACAAAATTTTCACTGGGGAGTGAAAGGGTGAAAGGAGTGGAGAACTGGCAAGGAGGAAAAGGTTGTGTAACTACAAGGAGGAGTGGCACAGCATGGGCCAAGGATTGGCTCCTGGGCCTGGGATGCCTCCAGCCCAGTGATTGGCAAACTCTTTCTGAAAGGGTCACATACAGCCTCTGTTGCATAGTCTTTATCTCTTTCTTTTTAAAATCCATTTAAAAATGTAAAAAATCATTCTGAAACGTAGGACCCCATGGAAGCAAGGGCAGGCTGGATGTGACCTGTGAACTGTAGACTGCCAACTGCTGTTCTAGTGGCCATTTCTGCCATGGTTACTGGGCACACCACCTGTCACCCCTGGGGGCTCAGTCCCTTTTTCTTTTCTAATATTTTTAAATATATGTTATTGATTAAGCTATTATAGTTGTCCCGGTTTTTCCCCCTTTGCCCTCCTCCACCTGGTAGACCCTGTTCCCTCTGGCAATTCCTCCCTTTAGTTCAGGTCGATGGTCATGCATATAAATTCTTTGGCTACTTCATTTCCTGTTTCATTCTTAAAATCCCCATCTGTTCTGTAAGTACCCACCAACTTGTACTTCTTAATCCCTATACCTTTTCCCTCATTTGCCCCTTCTCCCTCCCAACTAATAACCCTCCAAATCATCTCCACATCCATGACTGTTTCTGTTCTGCTTGTTTGCTTGTTCTTTAGATTCAATTGTTGATAATTGTGAATTTATTGCCATTTTAATGTTCATAGTTTTTAGCTCCTTTCACTTAAGCAAGTCCCTTTAACATTTCATATAATAATGGCTTGATGATGATGAATTCCTTTAGCTCTACCTTGTGTGGGAAGCACTTTATCTGCCCTTGCATTCTAAATGACAGCTTTCCTGGATAGAGTAATCTAGGCTGTAAGTCCTTGCTTTTCATTACTTTGAATACTTTCTGCCAGTTACTTCTTGCCTGCAAAGTTTCTTTTGAGAAATCAGTGATAGGCTTATAGAAACCCCTTTATAGGTAACTCTTCTTTTCTCTTGCTGCTTTTAAGATTCTCTCTTTAATCTTTAGCATTTTAATTATGATGTGTCTTGGTGTGGTCCTATTTGGAACTAGCTTATTTGGGACTCTCTCAGTCCCTTTCTAAGGAAGCCATTCATCCAGTGCTGTTCAGTAAATATCCAATGGGCATCTATTACAGACCACACCATGACACCGGTTGTTAGGGGCAGCCTTTGTTTCTAAGCAGCACAGGCTCCTGTAGGGAGACAGAGAAGACTGCAAGCCACACATGTTGTTGAGTTGTTTAAGAGGCCAAAGTCCTGCTCTTTGTGGACACCTTCACCAGCCATCAATATCCATCCACTTGGTAACTCACCATGCATTTTACATGTGTACATTCTCTACCAAGTTGCAACAACCATAGGAGTTAGCGTTTTGATGCCTGTTTTACATATGAGGAAACAGGAACTCAGAAAGGGGAAATTACTGGTCCACGACCTTCAGTTAGGATAATGGCAGAGCCCAGACAATAATCCTGGGCCCTGCCTCTATTCCATTGTCAGTTCCCTCCCACTGCTGCTGCATTGTCAGGTTAGCTGCCCACAAAAAACAGAAATTGAGAACAATACCACAACTTGTCACAGCCCTGTTTAACCAAGGACAGTGGTTATTCACAGAGACATATTTGTTCTTTTTTATCAGATTCCAAAAGGAGTCCTTTGGGTTGTAAGACTCTGGGGTGGGGAGCAGAGAGGCCTCAGGTTGGTGGGAAGTGGCTGCAGGCATTGGGAGCAAGTCACTGCCAAAAGCAGGCTTGAGTGCACCGTGCTGCCTGCTTGGCCCTGGAGGACCTCTGGGGTTTCCCGTGTACCTTCACCTCCGTAATACTCCTTACCAATTTATAGGTCTCTTCATTCTGGAATGGTACTGTCTAATTGAATACAATGTGAGCCACAAATTTACCTTGTTTTAGTGGCCACATTAAAAACTTAAAACAGGTAAAAATTTTTAAACATTTTATTTATTATTTCCAAGGAGTGGGGAAGGAAGAGAGGGAGAGAAACATCAATGTCCAGTTGCCTTTCACCTGCCTTTTACCCTATACTCTTCACATTGGCTTGCAAGCACACACAGGAACCTGAGGGCTGCTTTGTGGCCTAGATTTCCTGCATGCTCTGGAATATCCATCTCTTACAAATTCCTCATTAAAGTCAGATATCATTTAAACACTTGTCCTCTCTAATCCTTCTTCAACTGGAAAAGGCAGGCCCTGAATTCCTGGACGTGTACTTGGCAAACCTTAGTCCCCACTCCTGTTCCCTGAGCTGTTCCACTCAGCCTTGGTCCTGAGTCTCCCGACTGCCCTATGCCTCCCCCACCCACCCCCCCACACACACACATCGGCTCTGGTTACCTTGTAGGGCACTTCTCCAAGCCTCACCACTCGTCCTTGTTTCAGCCATGTGTCCCTGGAGTGCAGGACATGCACGCAATCCCTACCGGAGCCAAAAGGGGGAGACAAACGACAAATTCAGCTCACACCGGCCTGATGGAGCACAGCATGGAGAGGAACCCCAAGGACCTAGGTGCTCACATGACCTCCCTGAAGAGCACAGCCCTGGATACGAGATATGCTTCTGAGGCTCTGCCTCAAGCCTTGGAGCAGGCTCTGCTCCTGAGGGAACCTGCCTCAGACAAGCAGTTAACTTGGACTTCCTGTCTAAATGGAGTTACTACGTCTGTCTGATGCTTCATGCCATACCTTGGCCTCTCCTCCACAGTCAGAGTCCCTTTGTAGCTTGTAAGGGGAGAGCTGAAAGTCACAGCGGTGCAGGCACAGATCCTTACCACCAAGCAAGTGCCTGCCTAGGGTGTAGGCTGCTGTTAAATTCCATGGAGTTTCCAGAGAAGGGGCAGTGGACCCAAAAGACTATAGGAAAATTATAATTACATTAATAAATTACCATGGAATTAAGACCCATGCTCATGGACTGGCCAAGTAATTCCTGGCACACTGTGATTATGAGGAAAGATTCTCTAGCTTCACTCTCCTTCCAGAGCTAAGAGCTATATCTCAGCACTGCAATTCTATTTTCCAGCAAGTTTCAACTGCATTCCTTTCTGAGCCTTCTTTAAAAGGGCATGCCCATCTCTTCTTCAGCTGGTAGTCCTGAACTCTCTTTGCCCAGAAGGCAGGGGTCCACTGAGCTTGGGCACTAAATTTCCTTCTAGTGCAGAAATCAGGCCCTTTACCTACCTGCCAGTCTGAGGCTGCTGTTCAATGTAGTACAACAGCCCTGGGTGAACCACCTCTGAGCCACCTCCTAGTGGGGTGACCTGACAGGTCACTTTCCCTTCCTAAGCCTCACAACCCTTCTCTACAATGCGGGATAATGAGCTCTATCCCTCTGCCTCGAAAGGTTGCTGGGAAGACCAGATTCTTCCCTGGGGCTGGAGAAGCATTTCTCTGTCCACAGCATCACTGTCAGGGCTGAGGCTCCAGCCACATTCCCACTGCAGGCTGCGCATCTGACTCCCTGAAGGAGTAATTATGTCACGGTCTTCAGGGAGGAGTGGACATCCCCAAGGAGAGCAGCAGGGAAGTGGACACACACCTCTTAGAGTAAATCTCAACTTCTAATAGGATGGTTATTATCAAAAAAACAGAAAACAATTGTTGGGTAAAGATGTGGAGAGAGTGAAACCTTCGTGCTTTGCTGGTAGAAATGTAAAATGGTGCAGCTGCCCTGGACAGCATTATATCAGTTCTACAAAATGGTAAATGTAGAATAACCATGTGACCCAGCAATTTCCCTTCTGGGGCACATACCCCAGAGAACTGAAAAGCAGGGTCTCAGATTCGCACTCCTGTGTTCATAGCAGCATTATTCACAATAGCCAAAAGAAAAGACAGTGCCAGCGCTCATCAATGGTTGCCGGAGTCCACTTATATGAGGTCTTTAGAGAAGTTAAATTCATAGAGACAGAAAGGACAGTGGCTGTCCAAGGGCTGGGGGGTCAGACTTTTGGAGAGTTAGTGTTTAATGGGTGCAGAGTTTCAGCTTGGAAAGACGGAAAAGTTCTGGAGATGGATGATGGCGGTGGTGGTGGTTGCACAGCAATGACACAATGTACTTAATGCCACTGAACTGTAAACTTAAAAATAAATGGTACGTTTTGTTACATATATGTTACTACATTAAAAAAGTTCACCTTTCATGCTTTCCCCTATGACTGACATGATCCCTGTGAACCACCCTGGCATTCTCTTCCCACCAGACTTCCCGTCACCCAACACCTGAGGAAGCCTGTGCCTTGTCCTCCGTCAAGGCGGCCTGGGCTCTGGAGGCTCCAACCGTGCTATAGCTGAGTCCCCTGACCAGGACCAGAAAGCTCCAGCGCAGACCCTGAACAGAGGTCTAGGATGACTCCTGCAGGGCTGATGTATAGAAAGTAGTCCCTGGTCAGGGGATTCAAACCATCTACCATGTGAATTTTCCTCTGTTTCCTTTTTTCCTCTCTTTTTCTATTTCTTTTTTTTTTTTTTTAATTTTATTGTTGTTGTATTACATCCATCTCCTTTTTGCTCCCCTCTGTCCCCCTCTTTTTCTATTTCTTAAGAACATCTACTTTTTGGTCTTGTATTTCAATGTTTAAAAAGAAACACTTCTTTTTCTTTCGACTGCTATTTCTTTATTATTATTATTAAATACTTTATTCATTCTTTTTAGAGAGAGGCAGGAAGGGAAGAAGAAAGAGAGAGAAACACCAATGTATGGTTGTCTTTCACCTGCCTCCAGCTATGGACCTGGCTGGAAACCTGGCTTGCAACCTGGTTATGTGCCCTGACTAGGAATTGAACCAGCGACCCTTGGGTTTACAGGCCGGCGTCTAGCCACTGAGCCACCAGCCAGGGCCCTATTGCTATTTCTTAAAAGTTCTGCTTCTACTTTTATTTTTTCTTCACCTTAAATTTATACCATTAAAATTTTTCCAGTTTTAATTTTGTACATATTTTATATTGATTTTCTACTCTTATTCCATTCACTTCTTTAGTAATTTTGTTTTACTCTGGATAAAATATACATAACATAAACTTTATCATCATAATTTTTTAAAGATATTCATTATTTTTAGAGAGAAGGACAGGGAGGGAGGAAGAAAGGGAGAGAAACATCAATGTTTGGCTGCCTTTTACCTGCCTCCAGCTACAGACTTGGCTGGAGACCTGACTTGCTACCCAGTTATGTGCCCTGACTGGGAATCGAACCAGCAACTTTTGGGTTTACAGGCCAGTGCCTTATCCACTGAGCCACCAGCCAGGGCCATAATCATTTTTAAAAGCACAGTTCAGTGGTACATTCACTTTGTTGTGCAACTACCATCATCGTCCATCTCCAGAACTTTTTCATCTTCCCAAACAGAAGCTCTACACACATTAAAACATCCAATAACTTTAACTATTATCAAATTCTTTTGTATGTTTTTAACTTACATTTGAGGAGTGTGTTCATGTTGTCCTACATAAGCCTTATTTGTCCTACTTTTTATTGTTCTCCCATAATACCTCACCCCACTTATCTTTTAATCCTGTTTTAATTTCTAAACTTTAATCTCTTCTACACATCATACCACAATAGCACAACACACACAATAAAGCTCATCCCATTTGACAAATGAGATGATAATACCAGCCTTTTGCCTATGAGGAAGGCTGATAATCCTCAGCCATCAGAAAGCCCACCAGGTCTCCTCACGTACCTGGAGTAGACAGCTTCTCCACGACAATATCCAACGATTGCAGCTGTCTCAGGGTAGATGGCCTCATATTTCAGGAGATGCCTCCTCAGGGCATACAGAGGGTGGTTCTTATATGTGCCAATGACAGTGGGCAAAGGCTGGTCCAGGTGCTTTGCCTGAAACTGCAAAGGTGAGAGACAATGTTGAGCATGCATTTTAGAAGAGGAAGTGAAGTCTGAGGTGGGCAATCTTCAGACCAACTTTTCATGTAACAGATGGTGGAGCAGAGGTTTCATAAACACCAAAAAACTAACATTGTCTCTGCAGCTCTTGGTGTTAAGTAGGCTTTAGATAAACCAAAAGCTAAGAATCATCAAGTAGTTCTGTGGCTCAAGGCAACACTTCCTTCATGTAAATTATTCCTCAGCCAGCCTTCAGCCCATTTCCACTCTATTAAGGAGCTTCAGGGAAAAACAGCTTGCTTCAGGAAAGAGGTTTTATTTCAAAGTGAAGTCACTATTCTAATCTGGGTTTCCTTGACTGCTTTCACAAGAAACCAAAATTAGTTGTTCACACCCCGTGACCTTTTTTTAGTTCATCATAATACATATTCTCTTAGCAATTCTTTGAGGAAATCTGATTTTTCAGTGGACAATTCCACTGCTATGATTCACATCCTATTCATCAAGGTCTAAGCTGCCCATTAGCAGCGCTTGAAAACCCTACAATATATTAGTGAGCACTTGCAGTGTGGAATAGCCAGCAGTAGGACAGACTTACCACATGGTTAGCTTCCAGTACAAAGACTTTATTTAATTAGGTTAGTCACAACACTATCTGCACAATTCCCATTTACTCTGCCATTTTTCAGAAAAATGAACCAGGAACACCCTCAAGGAAACTCTCAATGCAGGAAGAATGGCACTGCTGAAGAAAATGCTAAATAAACCCATGCTTCACCTCTCCTGAGGAACTGGGAGTAATTCCTTGGCAAATCTGGGCATATTCCACCAATGTAAGTGCTGTGTATGGGCAGCTCAGGCCCTCCTCCTAAAACCAAGTGACACACACCACTCTGTCTTGATTGAGAAGCCACCTTCCCACTGGGGAGCCTCAACAGACTGGAGGCCTTTCCTCATCGTGAATCCTTCCCTCCCAGGGATGAGTGTTCTAGATCCCTGGGAGGTTGTTTGTGTATGTGCTTGTGTGAGTGTGTAGGACCAGAAAAGCAGGGGGTGGCAAGGGGGAGGGGGAATAACCACAATTAACAAGTTTTTTCTTTTGCTCAGTAAAACTTATATGATTTGCATAAATTATTTTAAAGCTCCAGATTTATAACTGGGCAATAACTAAAAGTACAGTCTTCAAAAAAGCTGGGTTCAAATACCTAGTCAGTTCATCTCTTAGATCCTAAATTCTTAACTGGTAAAATCAAGGCAATAATAATCCTAGTTTTATAGTGTCATAATAACTAATACAATGAACACTAAAAACATCAAACACAGGGCTGGGTATACATAAAATACTCAAATATGGAAATAATTTGAATATCTCAACTGAGTCTTTGAGCCCCGTAGCAGCTGAGGCCTTACCTCCAAGTCTTCTTTCTTTTCCCTTTCCACCAACGGGCTCTGGTAGGGTCTCAAGGTTTCAGCCCACCACTCGGCATCAACTCGGCACTTGCGAGTCGCTGTCATCCAGGCTGGGTCATACCTCTGGGTGACGTCCCGGACCCAGCCACCACTGTCAATGCCCACAACGTAGGCCATGGGCTTGGTGGCATATTTGTAACATGTCAGAGCCTGGCCCACCACACCATGCACACAGTCCACACACACCCATTTTTCCTCCTGCTCACAGAACACCTCTAGCCACTGGTCCACCCCAGCTGCTTTTCCTCTGCCCACCCCCTCACCATTGCTGGACATTTTCTTGCCTCTCTTACTCCTACTGCTTGACGAGCTTGTAGATGCTGCTGGAAAGCCAGAGTGCTTAGGGGGATTTCCATGTGGGGTCTTGGATTTATTTTTGGACCCTGCCTTTATCTTCTGAGAGGCCGGAGCCCTTCTCTGCCTCAAAGGACCGGAGTCCGAATCCTCATCAGATGGATGATGCGCTTCCCCACCGGAGAGCTCAAAGTCAGAGGCACTGCTGGCCTTGCTGCTCCCACTCTCCTCTTTATAAGACACCTTGGAGGCCACCCGCAGCTTCCGGCCATGAACACGTCTCTGGGTTTCCTCCTGTTCTTCCGCCTTGCCCTCTTCTTCCGCATAGGAGGAGGACTCTCTCTGTTTCTTCCTGCTGGTAGCTGCCTTGTCCCCCTTCCCTTTGGCACTTGGACTGCTGGTGTCCTTTGAAGAAGTGTTCTTCTTCATGGTTCCTCTACTGGTCTTTGGTTTGGTTTGGTTTTCGGAAACTAGGCTGGAAGTTTCCGAGGAACCTCCAGGATCCTCTGTGGATCTCTCTTTAGGTTTCTTCCCCTTAAACAGAAAAGAAACTTTTCTTTTTCTTTTTCCTAATGATAGGATAGAGATCCTATAATCCCATAATCTAACAGGGCTAAGTCACTGGCTAGAGAACCTGTATACACAATATGTCCCTGGCTCAGACAGCAATCAATCGGCTATCGCAGAAAAATATTTGCTAAAATCTACAGCACCTAAGATAAGGTCACAATATCATTCTCTTTACTCTCAAGTGTAGCACAGGGAAAAGAGCACAGGATGTGGAAACAGACAAATCTGGGTTTAAAGCTGGTTCTCATGTTATCTGAGTTAGGTAAATTATATAACCTGAGCCTCCATTTCCTCAGCAACGACAATTTCACCAAGTACTGATGGACTTTAATAAAGTTATGGAATTAAAAATACAGAGGTTATTAAAATCAAGTTTTGGACCACCAAGTTTCAGCCAGTGCCAACACCCCAGTGAGCACAATGTTCGGCCTCCTTAGCTGATTTCAGAATTCAGAGCCCTTCACCCATCATCAGCCACACTGCTGATGAGGAAGGACAGGTACCATTCCACTGTTGATAAAACAGAAATTGCAACACGGAGAAGCCAAGACCTCTTGAAGGCCCTTTTGCACATGCAAAGATCAGGTTGCTAGATAATCCACTCGTGTGTCCAATCTTGCCAACACGGGATGAGCAGGGCAGGCTTCAAGGAACCCGTGCTCCATTTTCACACCAACCTTAAAAATAGCTAATGACCAACTTTTTAAAAGTCTGATAACTTCTCACTTCTCTCTGACCAACTACCCTTTTCTCTAGAAGTCCCGAGAACCTCACCTTGGCTGCTGATAACTTCAGAGAAACTGGCTGTAGAGACAATACTAGTCGGGTTGGGAGTTGCAGGGCCCGGAGAATCAGTAAAAATATCTATAATGAAAAAGGATAACACATTTATCCCAAGAAAAGTATTAAGGGTTTAATTAAATGTTATTTGCTTTGGTGTTTATTTAGAACAGGAAAAATTTAGAAGCAACCAAGCTGTCTAATAATAAGAGCCTGGAACCCTCAACTCTATTAGAAATGCAGCAGAGATCTGTCCTTGTAGAAAAATGGGAAAACGCTCCCCATGTATTAAAGACAAGTTTCGGGCCCTGGCTGGTGGCAAGTGGATAAGGTGCCGGCCTGCAAGACCAAAGGTCGCTGGTTCAATTCCCAGCCAGGGCACATAACCAGGTTGCAAGCCAGGTCTCCAGCCAGGTCTGTGGCTGGAGGCAGGTGAAAGGCAACCATACATTGATGTCTCTCTCTCCCTTCCTCTCTCTCTGAAAAGAATAAATAAAATCTTAAAAAAAGTAAAGTTTGTTTTTAATGCATAATGTTAATTCTTTAAGAGAAAAGTATATATATAAACATGTTATGTATATTTGTAAAAGGACTCATATATTGGGTTATGGTTGTTTATATGTGGTATTTTTTCAGCTTACCTTTCTGTATTCCACATGTTATATTTGTGATTAAAACAGTAAAATATCACTTTGACAAGAAATACACAACACACCATTATCATCAGATGACCAAAGTCTATTCCCTATATTTCATTTTCCCCACAATGAATCTTTCAACTAGGGGCTGCATTGCTAACATTCTGTTAGCTTGTAGAGATGGGAGCCTCCTCCAGGGAATTAACGTCCAAAACAACAACGGTGATAAAGCACCTGAGCAAGATCTTACACAGACCTCTGGTCACCAATATTTCTTATACTGTAATATCCTACTGAGAAAGCCAGAGGTGAAACAGAGAAACAGGAAGGTAGGCTTTCTGTGAAAAGCTACATTACATTGAAAAAAGTAATTGCCCTGACTGACATGGCTTAGTGGGTTGGGTGTCATCCTGAAAAGCTAAAGGTTGCCGGTTTGATTCCCAGTCAGGGCACATGCCTGAGTTGTAGGCCAGGTCCCCAGCTGGGGACATGCAAGAGGCAATGTCTCTTTCCTCTTCCTCCCTCCCTTCCCTCCTCTCTAAAAATAAATAACTAAAATCTTTAAACAAAAAAGAAAAAAAATTACTTTTGCCTTGCTTCTTCTGGAGGTAAGAAGGAGGGGGTGGGGGGCTGGGAGGAATCAAAGAAACCCAAATTAAGAGACAAGCTATAATACTCCTAAGCAGTAGTACTCTTCCAAAACATGAAGGTAATGAAAGACAAGGAAGGCTGACAAAGTGACAAACTGACAAACTGGAAGAGGCTAAGGAAACATGCGACTAAAAGCAACATAGTATCTTGGGTTAGATCCTGGAATGAAAAGAGGGCATTAGTGAAAAACCTTGAAAAATTCAATTAATATCTGCAGTTTAAGTTGACAATATTATTATTAATTAGTTGATATAATTATTACTGTACCAATATTAGTTGCTTCATGTACAGCATGGCATAGAAGTACAGATATAAAAGTCTGAATAACTGAGTACTCGCCTAGTATTTAACTGCACATTTACTGAAGTATCTAGCTTCCTCTTTTTTAAATTTAATTTTATTGTTTTATTACATCCATCCCTTTTCCTTCCCTCTGTCCCCTTCCCCACCCATCCACTCCACCCCAAAGTCAATCCCACTTGTCCATGTCCATGGTTCTTCCATGCTAGTTCCTTGACTAAACTGCTCCCCTTCCTTACTTCTTCCTCCCCACTTCCCCACCTCCCCTCTGCCCACTGAAGGTCTATTCATTGTATTCATGTATCTGGTTCTCTTTTGCTTGTTTGTTTTGTTCATTATTGTCCTGAAATGGGTGAGATCATATGGCATTTGTCTTTCACTGACTGGCTTATTTCACTAAGCATAATACTTCCCAGTTCCATTCAGGTTGTTACAAAGGATAGGAGTTCTTTCTTTCTGTTGTGTAGTATTCCATTGTGTAAATGTCCCCAAGTTTTTTGATCCAATCATCCACTGATGGGCACTTAGGCTGTTTCTAGCACTTGACTATTGTAAATAGTGCTGCTATGAACATAGGGGTACATAGGTTCTTATGAATTGGTGTTTCAGGGTTCTTCAGGTATAGTCCTAGTAGTGGAATTGCTGGATCAAAAGGCAGTTCCATTTTTAGTTTTGTTTTTTTTTTAAAGATTTTTATTTATTATTATTTCCAGAGAGAGAGGAAGGGAGAGAGGCAGAGAGGAAGAGAAACATCAATGTATGGTGGTTGTTATACAAAACTCTAAATGTACTAAACATCACTGAACTGTTTACTTAAAAAAAATAAAACACTATGTTTTTGCTTTAAAAAAAAAAAACCCACAAATGAAAACAAACATATTTGTACACAAATGCACAGGAACAAATCTTGGAGAACAGTGGTCACATATTAATGTCTTCCTTTATGTGGTGGTATTACAGCATAATTACTGGCCATGCCTGGTATCTTAGACTTGATCAAGTCAAATCAGAAGAGAAATAAAGATGCCAGTCATTTTGCCTCCAAAGTTACAAAAAGTATGGTCTATTTTCCTAAACAGGGAATCTGGGGCTCAGGCACAAGTGTATGTATTCACAGGAATATTCAAGAGATAAAACCATATACCTATCTCTATTTTTGTTTTATTCAGAGCCTTGCCTAAGGCTATTTTCAAGCATTTGAAAAACATGTCTACATGTTAAGAGCCCTTTACCAGGACGTCTCCTTTTAGTAGGCACAACTCTCCTCACTGCATGTCTACCTGCCGATGCCATCACCCAAACTGGAAAGGTGGAAACACTTCTTCACGGATTTCAGCAGCCAAATAGAAACATTACCTTGGAACTTCTAACACAATTTCTGAATAGTTAACAGAAATAATTCTAAAGCACCTGACCAAACATTCACAGCTTTAACATACCAGGACACCAAGTAATTGAAAAGGAAAGAGTATAAGCCTTCAACTCCTTTGTTGGTCCCAGCCTGCTTCCAATGCTTGCCAGCTGAATAATCTGAAGAAAGTGACTTGGCCTCTTGGAACTTCAGTACCTAGTTTTTATTTTATGGGGACTGAATAAGGAAATACATGTAAAACAGCTGGAACAACATTTGGCACATGAATGCCACTGTCATTTGCTAATAGTACTAATAAAAATAGTGCTCGCAGAAGAATCACTCACATGGACCAATTCTTCATCATCTCGTGCAGAATAAATCGCAAATCTCCTTTCCAATGTAGTCTGTAGGTCATCTTGCTCACTGATTGAAAGCTCAGAGTTCACAGTAAATGTTCCAATGAACCTGGAGAGAAGCCAGGCATTCCCTCATGTGAGAGGTCAGAGCAAAGAGAAACTGTATTCTTTTTTTTTTTAAGATTTTATTTCATTATTTTTTGAAAGAGGGGAAGGGAGAGAGGCAGAGAGGGAGAGAGAGACATCGATGTATGGTTGCTTTTCACCTGCCTCCAGCTACAGACCTGACTGGAGACCTGGTTTGCAACCTTGTTATGTGCCCTGGCTGGGGAATCGAACCTGTAACCTTTGGGTTCGCAGGCCGCACCTTATCCACTGTGCTACCAGCCAGGGCCGAAACTTCATTCTTTATACCAAGAAAATCAGAAGGGAAGTCTGGAAAGGGATTGTGAGCCCCCTGCCCTTATTCTACTCTCCCCGCCCTATTTGGCTAACTCCTACTCATCAATGAAGACCCAACTTAGACTTTACCTCCCCGGGAACCCTGCCAGACCCCACAGCTAAGACAGGTGCTCAGGTTCTGTGTACACACAGCCCCCAGCACACCTCTTCCAGAGTAACGGTCACAATATTCTAATTACCCAGGGTATACCTGCTACCCCAACCAAGTTGGGCTCTTCCAGAACAGAGATCATGCCTGACATTTCTCTATGCTCAATGCCATGCCTGCTGCCTGGCTTATAGGATCACCTCAGGGGGCTATCTGTGGAAGTGACCTGCACCCAACCTCTGAGAGAGACACAAATCCTACCCTAAGGCTCTGCTGCAAGGGTCAGAGGACCATACCATTTTGTCAGGTTTGACAGGTAGCAGACATCCACGTCTTGAGGAGGCACTTTGGTAAAGTGAGTTGGGATAATGGAGAGGCTAATAGCCTGCAGGTCGGGCTGGTTGCAGATGCTATTCCGATAGAAGCCATTTGCCAGCAGGCACAGAAGGTGAACCTGGGAAGACAGAGAAAAAGGAAATCATGAAAGGAAGGCTAAAAACCAGAGGGATTTTTGCTCCCAAATTGAAAGACATTTTGAAGAGGAAATACTTGTCATTTCTACACACACAAGAGTAAAACTATGGCCCAGGAGGAGGCACAGCTGGTGAGGGACCAAGGCCTGCCAACGGCCACGGGAGTGAGCCCGGACATGGAGTCCTGAGCCCCGCCGGGCCTTGATAAGACTGTCACTGCTACCAACAGTTTGACTGCTGCTGCAGACTGTGAGCCAGAACCCAGCGAAGCTGCTCCCCAGAAACTGAGAGACAATAAATGTTTGTTATTTCAAACTGCTTGAAAAAAAAAAAAGCAGAAATACTAACATTAGCCATTTCCCAAGATTTTTGTCTCACCTCCCCCCCTTCTCCTATCCATTCATTCCCTCAAAGAATCTCAACTCTCAAAGCTCAAAACACAAACTTCTTTTCTAAGAGGCCTTGTCTTTTACAGATGTACTCTAGTGAAGGAACTATGGATGAAGTGCTACAACGTCTGGTTTGCGCAGGAGCATCAGGAGGACGAGTGAGTGGGGGGAAAGAAGAGTAAGACTGCTCACAGTAACGCCAAAGCTAGGGGAGAGCACGGGGCTCGCTGCACAGATGTCTGCACTTCCGTGTATGCTTGAACCCGACCTGCTCTGCTTCTGACCCACACCCTTCCTCGGCCTATGGAAATGATCATGTGACTGTCTTCCCCTTTTCTCACATATGAATTCACATCCTTTCACTTCAAAATAGGTCTTTCTTCCTTCCCACTCATAACCTTCCTATTCCAATTAATGGCATTGCTCTTTTCCCCTCACTTAGGCTTCAAATCTTGCTCCCTTTCTTTCTTTTCCAACACCAAGAAGTAAAAGAATCACAGCCACCTCATTTACTCCCCAAGGTTGCTGTGAGGTGGGCATCACTCCAGCTCCCATCTCCGCACTGTCCTTGCTATGTGCTCATTTCACCTCTAGGTTTCTGTGGCTGCTGTAGTCTCTCTTCCATCCATTCTATCATTACCTTCTTTGGCTGCCCACACCAATGGGAAGAAGAGTCGAAGTCCCCCTGTTGCTCACTCTCAGTTGGTCTCCAACACACATATCCTCCAAAATGTGGGCAAACTAGTTGTCCCATTATCCTTCTGTAACTCAGTCAGAGCAATCTTCCCAGACTGTCCTCTCCCATCTTAACATGCTGTCTTTTCTCCTAAATAATGCTTTCCTCCACTACTCACACCCACACTAATCTCTTTCTTTCTTTCAAGTCTGAGTTTCTCTGTTTTGAGGCTTCTCTTATGCCATCTTTTAAGATCAGAAACCCCTTAATGGAAGGAAATAAACTTTATACAAGTCTCTCTCTCCACAATGCTAGGTCCCTGCTAGGCCCATATATTGTGTCCAGTAACTACCAGCTGAAGTCAAAAGCCAGTGACTTTAGTTGAGATCAGAATTAATATTATTAAACAGTTGAAAGGAGATAAGACAGTGATTATTTAGACCCTGCTCTATGCCAGGCATTGTGCTACATACTTTACATGGGACATTTGCTTAATCCTCCCAACCAGCCTCCAAGGAAGACACTGATATCCCCTACTTTAAAGATGAGGAAACTAAGCCTCAGTGAGAATAAGAAACTTGCCAAGGATTTACATAGTGAAGGAGAATCAGAAATAAGACCTAGGTTTCACTGACTGGAACCCAAGTTCTTTCCACCACAGCACCTGCCCCGACAATGGGGAACTGTCCTTCCCCTTCATTCCCTGCACTTACCTTGTGTGTGTTTTCATGGACTTCTTTACTGAAACGCTTCATCAGCCTCCGAAGATATGTTTCAAACTCCATTTGTAGTTTTTCACTGCAATGCATATTGAAAAATCTAAGGATGAACTGGGAAACTGAAACCAGACTCTATCCCCTAGGTAATCCCTTTTACCTGTAATAGCACTTGAATTACTCTCCTTGTTTTCTTGCACTAGGCTGTGCTACTCATGTAGATGTTTAGAAAGCTACTTATTTTATGCATACTTTTCTGCTCCTTTTCACCTACAAATCTTAGCCTGGGGCATTCTCTACCCAGACTGCCCTCATCTCAACCTGCCCCAAATCGTGCCTTATGAGCATGAGCCAAAACTCTTCCCTTCCAGGCAATCTTCTTTCTCTGACTGCTTGACCTCCCAACTACCCATTCCCTCCTTAGTGACCACCACCTCTATGTTCAATTAACGTATACCTATTTGTATTATGCTGTTCTGCTGTAAAATCTTTTGTGCCTACGTTCCATGCATCTTTAAGAAAATTCAATGCTTCCTGAATAATTTCTATTATCTTCCCTCTGCATGGCTAATAATGTGCCCACCATACAGTGGAACCCATTCATTAACCAATAAACTACTAGGTGTTATGTGCTGTATTCCCAAGCCACCAGAAGCTACTGAGGTACTGGGGATATTGGGATGAAGTGGGGGCTCCCTACCACGGTGGGGCACTGCTTCAAGTTCTGCAGAGTGATGTGGTGAGAAAAGCATGACTTTCCGAGTCAGCCCAATAGGGAATTAGGTAGGCATTGGCTCATCCATTACTAGCTGAGTGACTTGTGAATTATGTTGTACCTCTCTGAACCTCTGGCTCCTCCTTCACACACTGCTTTATGGCTTAAGTAAGATAACGAACAACCTTGGCACAGAAGTGGTTCGATACATAGGGAGTTTTCTCTCCCCATCTCCTGCCCCCGGCCAGGACATGAAGCTTCTCATTCAAGTCCTGAAGGTGAACCCAGGGTTCTGACACCCAAGGTTCCTGACAACTTTACTCAGCCCTGGCCTCCTATGAGTTTCTCGGGAGTTTTCATTAACTAGCAGCTGTTGCCAATTATATGTAACAGGACTCTGGAAGCAAGTGCATAATCTTACCTTCTTTCTCTTGCTTTCACCTGCTCCGGTGTTTCAATCTCTATCTCCACTGGTTTCATAGGCAGAACAGATTGAGAGAAGGCTGCCACATCACCTGGCACTGGCTCATTAAGTTCTATCAACAGTAATTTTTTAAATCAATAATAATAATAATAATAATAAACAACAACAACAGCTACTATAATGAACAAAACTGAGGTTCTGCTGGGAAGGAAGAAGTGAGAAATAGACACAAGGTGGACAACTTGTAGAAATAACTACTTTCATGTTTTGAATACCTAAAAACAAACAAAAAAACCTTCTAGGCACTGCACTGTTTTATATTTATTTGTCTCATTTAATGCACAGAGAAGTAGACCCAAGAATAGAAAAGGAACAAACTAAGACATAAAGATATTGAGTTGTATTAGATACAGACCCTTGCTATCAGGGAGCTGACACCCATGTGTGTTTTGGTAGATACATATTCTTTCCATTAAAAAAGTCAAATTAGAGTAATTTCTACTTTTTTATTACTACAAAACAGTATAATCTGCTTTGTATGGAGTGATGATTAGGTGTCTTTCAGTCTTAGTTGTAAACTTGTAATGACAAGGAATACATCTTTCTCATCTCTATCCTACACACAGCTTTATAAACACTAGCTGAAATAAACTGAATTTGCAGAAATGGGTCTGAACTTTGAACTTCAGTAGCAGAGGGCTTTTACGAAGTTTTAGGCTTAAAAGCAATTAACATCTGTTTTGCCATGAACATACCTAATGACAAGATTTTGGTTTATATGTTGCCAGTCCCCACTAAAATGAACCAGGGCTTCTTGGAGAAAAAAGTCTGATTCCAGGTTTGGAGCAAGGAAAGTAGAAAGTGAGCCCAGAACATCTTGTTGTGCCAGAAAACATACACATTCTCAAAAACTAGTGAGGCCATGTCAAAAAGATACAGTAGGATAGCTAGCTTTAAGAGGCTTCCTCTACTAGCCAATTTGGGACAACTTGAAGCTCAAAAACATGAAAACTAATAATATATGAAATTTGTAAAAAAAATCTTAAATTCATACTTAGAATAAATGACTAAATAAATACAACTCCTGATAGGAAGGTAGGATTAGGTGCTTGCTAAATAAATACAATTACTACAGATCACTCAGGTAATAAATGTATGTAAAAAGACAGAATTTGATAAGTTACCATTTTGCAATCCTCAATATAATAATTTTTCACCCAGTCATGATCATTAATGCATGCTAAATCTATTAAGTAAAAAATTATTGGGGAACAAGATATTCACTGAAAATCAGAACATTACCCCAGAGATTGCTATTAGAAAGGGAGAATGGATCAACATCACCAGCCATCAGAGAGATGAAAATTAAAACCACAATGAGATACCACCTCACACCTGTCAGAATAGCAATCATTAACAAATCAATAAATACCAAGTGCTGGTGAGGATGTAGAGAAAAGGGAACCCTCCTGCACTGTTGGTAGGAATACCCAATGGTGCAGCCATTGTAGAATACAGTATGGAAATACCTCAAAAAGTTAAAAATGGAATTTCCTTTTGACCCAGTGACTCCACTGCTAGGAATATACCCTAAGAATCCTGAAACATCAATTCAAAAGAACTTATACATCCCTATGTTCATAGCCACTGTTTACAATAGTCAAGTGCTGGAAACCACCAAAGTGCCCATCAGTAGATGAATGGATTTAAAACTGCTACATTTACACAATGGAATACTACAAAGCAGAGAGAAAGAAGATGGAATTCCTACCATTTGCAATAACATGAATGGAACTGAAGGCTATTTTGCTATGTGAAATAAGCCAGCCGGTGAAAGACAAATACCTTATGATTTCACTTATAAGAGGAAAAAATGAACAAAATAAACCAACAAGCAAAACAGAACCAGAGACATGGAAACATGGAACAGACTGACAGCTGCCAGACGCGAGAGAGGGAAGGGGAAGAATAATGGAAAGAAGGGGAAGGGATTAGTCAAAGAACGTGTATGAATGACACACAGACATGGACAACTGTGTTGGGGGAACAGAGACAGAACCATAGATACAGAGAGCGTTTTGATGGTTGCAAGATGGGACAGGCGTTAAGGCGGAAATGGGTGAAGAGGTGAGGGGATTAAGAAATACAAATAGGTAGTTACAGAATAGCCATGGGGATGTAAAGTACAGTATTAGAAAGGAGTAGCCAAAGAACTTATGTGCCTGACCCATGGACATGAACAATGGTGTGTGGATGGCCTGAGGGAGTGGGGATAGCTGGTGGAGGGGAGCAAAAGGGGAAAAACTGGAATAAATGTAATAGCATAATCAATAACATATAATTTTTTGCTGGCCTGCAAACTCAAAGGTCTTTGGTTTGATTCCCCAGTTAGAGCATATAACTAGGTTGCAAGCCAGGTCTCCAGCCAGGTCTCCAGCTGGAGGCAGGTGAAACGCAACCATACATTGATGTTTCTCTTCCTTTCTTCCTCCCTCCCTGCCCTTCTCTCTAAAAACAATGAATAAAATCTTTTTTAAAAAAAGAGGAAAAAATATATAATTTTTTAAAGTTTAATTTAAATTTAATCAAGTCTTTAGGTTTAATTTACAATGTATAAGAAATACATAGGATACCGAAACAAATGTACAACATTAGAGGTCTGCTTATTTATCAAATAAAATCAGAACCTGAGATATTCTACAAAATAAGAAGCCAGAACTCTTAAAAAAACAAAAAACAAAAAACAACAAAAAAAAGGCAGTGCTATGAAAAACACATAACCAGGTTGCAAGTCAGGTCTTCAGTCAGATCTGTAGCTGGAAGCAGGTGAAAGGCAACTATACATTGATATATCTCCCCTTCTGACTCTCTCCCTTCCATTCTCTCTAAAAAAAAAAAAAATTTGAGGGAAAAAAAAATAAAGGATTTGTTTTTCATTTTCTTAGGTACGAGAATGGATTTTATAATGTAGGAGAATGTCTTATTCTTAGGATATGCATGAGGCAATATTTATTTAGAAGTGAAATGTCAGAATGTCTGTGACTTACTTTCAAATGCTTCCACAATGCATATTTACTGAAAGATACATTTAACATGGCAAAATGTTAAAGTTAATGTTAATGTGAAGAGTATATGTACTATATTTTCAACTCTCTTATAGAGGTCTGAATATTTTCAAATAGCTTGGAAAAAGTCACACTAGCCTACAGGATTCAGGGATGATATAGCTATTTATGTGAGTCTATGATGCACTAGGCCCATTACATGCGCAACTCCCCCTCCCCACAGCCTAGCCTGCTTATAGTAAGCAGTGTTCACTGAATGTTGACAATGAAGAAAAGGAGCATGGCTGGGTTGAGCTACTTGCTCACACAGCTATATAAGTGGCAAGGCTGGGCTCTGATCCTAGGTGTAGCTCTTTCAAAGTCTGTGCCTTCTTCCAAAGCCTCTGCTCTTTCCACAGTGATACTGCCTCTCTATTTCATGATCTACTCCATTAACAGCCAGCAAAGGAAAAGAATATACAACCTACTCTAGCAACCTGGTGTTGGATTTTTCCTTGTATCAAAGCCAAGTCCCCACTGCAACCTTATCTTTGGTCTTATTAGTTTCCAAAGAAAACAACAGGATTATAATCAGTGACATGACTCCAAACAGAATCAAAGAGAAAAATCAGATCAGACAATTCTGAAAGCAAAGTGAGGTGCTTTACCTTCTACCTCTTCCCAGTCATCCTCACTTTCCTCCTCATCGTCTCCTTCATGGCTGTCTTTATCCATAACAACCTCTCTCTTTGGATGGTATACCTTCTTGCAGGCACTTGTCAAGTTCCTGTGTAAAGACCACAGGAGGAAAGATGAAGAATATGCAAACACCCTAGTATTATACTTAAATTAAATGGAATTTTAAGAACTCCTTCTATTTATTGAAAGTCTGTTGCAACTATTTGTAATCCTTTGTGAGCTCTAACCCCCATTTGCTCCATCAGCATAAGCTTCAAGTTCTCATCAAGATGTGCTCTGATCGATCTAATATTAGATGTAGATTCAAAATAAAGAATACTATAAACCTACAGCCTTAGAGCTGTGTGAAGGAAAAAATAGCTATGTTTGGAAATGGGATAGGGAAAGCTGGAAGAAATCATAATAATAATGTGAGTTCCAGAAATAAAAGCTGTGACGTGTGTGTATGTAGAGTTGGATGCTGAAAGAAGAAAAGGGAATTCACATTTGCTGATCCTACTATGAACCACTGCAGAAGATTCCTTCCTCCCCTGCCTTTAGGAAATATGACATAAAGAGACTCAAATAGAAGTGTAACTAAATGATAAGTGGGAACGTGACTATTCATAGGTAAGTCATAAATAACAACATAAATCTAGACAGCTAGTTAGGTAGATAACTACACAGATAAGTAGGTAGCTACATATTAATTCAAGACTAAATGGCTATTAATGTGTAATACAGATCTTCCTCATCTTATGATGGGGTTACTTCCCAATAAAACCATCTTCAGTTGAAAATATCTTAAGTCTGCCCCTGACTGGTGTGGCTCAGTGGGTTGGACATCATCTTCTAAAGTGAAAGGTCATAGGTTTGATTCCCTGTCTGGGCCCATGCCTGGGTTGAAGAGCAGGTGCCCAACTGGGGATGTGTAAGAAGCAACCGATTGATGTTTTTCTCCCTCTATTTTCCTTCCCTTCCTTTCCCTTCCCTTCCCCTCTATCTAAAAACAATAAATAAATTTAAAAATTAAACTAATATCTTAAGTCTGTAGATGGCTTCTGAGCTGCATCTTCAAGGTGGAACAAAGCATTTTGGGTAGGAGTGAATGCAACTCAGAGGCAGCAAAGTATGAGTGTGAGTCGAATGAATGATGATAAGCCCAGCTTGGCAGAAGCAGAATGTGCTTGAGGAGCGCAGTATGAGAGAAGGCTAGAATGGCAGGTAAATAGTTTTTGTATGTGCTATCCCTGAGTAACAGGGAGGACACAGTAGCAGGAGCTGAAGAACTAGGTCTCATCTGGAACACAAGACCAGGAGTCTGAGATCGAGGTCTCACCTGGTTTTTGCCCCTATTCGTGTAACCAGGAATAAACCACTTTCGGCAAGCTATCACTGTCCTCATCTGAAAAGTTTGGGAGGTAAAATATATAATCACTAAGATTCTTTCTAGCTGTTACTAGCAGTCTGAGCTCTACCTAGGAGAGTTTAAGATCCAATCTTTTCAATGGATCCTAGAGACAAGCAAAAAGAGTGTTATTAATTGCACTTCTCTGATGGGAACAATCAAGACCTCTAACCTGAAATCTTCCCCATCACTGAGGTCTTCATCCTTTATAGCCTTAAGGTTTTCAGATGTAACAGTAACCTTGGCCACTTTCTTTTTCACTAGACCATCAGCTGGGCCCCCAGGATCGCTGCAGCCCCTCTTCCTCCTTCCTTGTGAGGCTTTTGAAAGCAGGCTCTTCTTTGGGGGTTTTTCATCTTCAGAGACATCTAGATAAACACATGGAACAGGTCAGGGACAATAGGAAAGGAGAATGCAGTGGTTTCATAAGCAAGGTCATGAAAATTCCTCCCTCCAAACCAAACTTCATCGCCAGCTCATGATGCCATGTTTGGTCAACAACCAGCTTTCAGCCTCTTCGCACCTTTGGTCTAGCCTACACTCTGTGCTCCCAGTAAAAATCATCTTCCTTTACTGGCATTTTATTCTACTCCTCCTAAGACTACAGAGAGGCCACCATACGATCCAAATAAAATCTAACTTTGAAATCTTCTATTTCTGTGAATATACAGTAAGAAAATTGCATCAATCCACTGACTAACCCCTTGCTTACTTACTACCTGCCATGGCTATTTATTTTAGGAATAATCCTCTTCTATTAAGTGAAATGTTCCAAGTTTATAAACACAACCAAGTTTTACCAAAACCTTATTTCTACTAATATATATTTCCACTATCTTTCAAAATCAAACTCTGGCTCTGAGTATTTTGAGTGTGTTTGCTACCTCTCTCTTTTGGCTTCTAGTGGTTTATTAAGTTTCTTGGTACTATTGACATTTTGGCCAAATCATCATTAGCTATGGGGCTGTCTTATGCATTGGTAGGTGTTTAGCAGCACCCCTGGCCTCCGCCCTTTAGAAGCCAATGGAGAGAGGTAGTAAACACACTCAAAATACTCTTATCAATATAATGTGAAAATGCAAAATGTGTCTTTTACAGAAAAAACCTAACAGACTTTTTGGCCAAGCCAGTATCATTATTTTAGTGGTGGTTATTTCTGCAAGGTAGAAGTATAGGTGATTTTTTTCTCTATTCTTTGGATTTTTTGTTCCCGGAGAATCTAGAGGCTATTTTCCAGAACTCTCCATGATCTAGGGCTATCTAATATGGGTAAGCAGCCCCCTTAAATGCAACATGGTTATTTTAGCAAGGCAAAAGTTACCGCTGTGATCTGCTTGGCCATCTATGGATATATAATAAGAACACCTGCTTAATTAAACCTGTCAGCTGCACCTCATAGCCCTTAGAATAAAATACAAACTCCATAGCTTGGTCTCCAAACTAAGGGCTATGCCCACCTCTCTCACTTCAATTCCTGCTACTCACCCCCTTAACTCACTAACCTAGCCAACTGGCCAAGCTCATTCTCTCCTAAGAGCCTATTTACTTATTCATTCATTCCTTTTTTTAAAATTGAATTTATTGGGGTGACACTGGTTAATAAAATTACATAATTTCAGGTATATAATTCTGTATCATCTGCATATTGTATTGTAAGACTTGGGGTCACTACCCCAAGTCCTAATTCTTTTCCTACTAAGAGTCTTTAATCGTTGCCCCTGTTTGGGTATCTTTCCCCCCACAGCTTCCTACGAATGGCTGGCTCTTCAGGACATTCAGTAACCAGCCCAAAAATGTCACCTCCTCACAAATGTCAAGACTTCCCTGATCACTGATCCTGACTTAGCTGCTTCTTCCCCAGCCTCATGTCAATTTTATGACAATAACCTATTTTCTTCATCGTTCTTAACCACTATGGGTATTTATTTTTAACTTATTGTCTGTCCGACCTACCCTTCTCCAAAGATGATAAGCTCCATGAGATGCAAGAACCTAGGATGTCTTGTTCATTACTATAATTTCATTGCATGCTCTGAGGTGCTGTGAAAACCTACGCTACTGTGATATTAGAGACAACAGTCCATATACAACCACAGCAATGATTCTAGCTCCTCAGATCCTGGAAGCTGCTTTGAGAACTTACTGCTGGCTTCTCTGGCTAGCAGAGTTGTTTTGTTTTGTTTTTAATCCTCACATGAGGACTTTTTTTTTTCATTGGTTTTAGAGAGAGCAAGGGAGAGAGGAAGGGAGAAAGAAAGAAACATTGATTCAAGACAGAAGCATCCATTGGCTCCTATATTGGCCTAGCCCAGGGATTTAACCCACAATCTTTTGGTTCCAGAACAATGCTCCAACTGAGCCCCACCCGCCAGGGCTGGCTAGCAGAGTATGAGTTAAGCTTGGGTACATTCTCACACACATTTAAACTGAATTAGTATGAGCTAGCCCAACTTACTACCCAACTTGGACCATGCCAAGAATTTTATATGTTATCTCCTTGTAAAATCACAACTACCTTGCAAGGTAGTATTATGTTTTATAGACCGGGTTCAGAAAGGCTAAGTTATTTGTCCAAAATAATTTATCCAAGTGCATATATGACTGAATGTGGAACTACACCAACCTGGTGTCCAGGTATTTAGCTGAAACAAATGCTACCCAAGCAGGTACCAGTTCCTCAGATTAAAACTTTTATTTCTGAACTGCCACATATTCAGAATATATTCCTTCTGGCTAGGATACCAACCCTACTCTCACAGCCTCTTGCTGAAATATTACCCAGCCTTAAAGTCCCAAATCAAACAACTCCTTCAGAGAACATTTCCTAATACCACCTTCAGTCACACTTGATTATTCCTTTGGAAGCCACAAAGCCCTGTATCTTCTTCCATGATATTGCACCCTGCCTTGGATACTTTTGTATACGTTAACACTGTTATACTTTAAGCTCCTCCAAGAAATCTCAATCTTCCACATCACCTAGTTTGTGTACTCCACACAATTGGTACTCAGAAAATATTCAATGTTACTTGAATGAGTAAATGAATTAAATGGAACTCATAGTATTGGTGATGTAAATCACCTTTTGTTAGCATTTGATAATTTCCTAATTATGAAGAATTTAACATATACAGAATCACAGAATTGCTTAATCTAGTGTCATGGGCACCCCTGCTGGTTACCTAGCCTAATCTATTACCCAGTTATTTCACTAGTCCCTTGACAGCATGCACTGTGCAATTATTAAAGATTTGAGCACTTAGTATATGGGGGGCGGGTAGACAAGAGGATACAGCACAAAATGTGCTTTCATGGAGCTTAAATTCTACTGGCAATGAAAAAGGAAGCAAATAAATTAACAAAATCACTGAGGTAGCAACAGCCAAATCACGCAGGGACTTGTAGGCCATCATGAGACATTTGGATTTTATGGCAAGAGCAATGGGAACCTACAGAAAGCTTGAAGTTAGGAGTATGTTAAAATTGGATGTTGTTCTGAAGATCACTTGGGCTGCTGGGTGAACTACCGCAGGGGGAAGAGTGGGAGTAGGGAGACCAGTAATGGAGTAACTGAGGTCGTTCAAGAAAAAAAATGATGGCTTGGGCCGGGGCCGGGCCGTGGGAATAAATATAAGTGGAGTAATTTGAGATACAGCTCTAAGGTTGAAGTGCCAGGACTTGCTGAGGGGTTGGATGTTTGCTTTAAGTAAAAGGACTTGTTTGCTTTAGCGATGAAGGGAATCATTTATTGAGATGGGAAGGAATGGGGAAAGGCAAGTTTAAAGGGGAAAACCAAGAGTTTTGCTTTGCTCTTGACAACCGTAAGAAGCCTATTTGATACCCACGTAAAGTCAGGTTGGATCCAGACCTGTAACTATGGAGTGAGATTTAGCTGATGGATATTATTCTGGGAGTCAGAACTGTCCTGGTTCTCTGTCTTCTGGGGCCACAAAATAACTGCAATGCCTTTTCCCTATTCAGCCCTTTGCATCTACCAGGAGGTTGGGCTTTATGTTTTAGGCTACAAGGGGCAGGAAAGAGGCTACGCAGTGGGGAGGTCGTGGTTAGTTTGGGTTTCAGTGGAACCAGTCAGAGCTCAGCACTCCTCGCGTCAGGACAAAGGCAGAAGGACGTCGGGGAAGACCTGAACAGCAGGACAAACACCTGCCTCCGGTAACGTGGCTTTCTCAGCGAAGATGCGCGCAGAGCAGCCTTTGCCCCGCACCAACATGGGGCCGGCCTCCCCGCTCCCCGCCCCCGGCCTCCGGCCAGGTCTTTCCAGCACAACCCCTAAGCCTGGCTTGGCCTCGCTCTAACCTGCTTCCTTCTCCTCACGCCGGGCCTTGCTCTTGCCCTTGGCTTTCTGGCTGTTTGGCTCCTGTCCCCGGGGATCCCTGCCGGCCGCCCGCTTACGAGCCATCATGCCCGGGCAACATTCACACCGCGAGCGACGTACCGTACCGCGGGAAGTTGCAGGAGGTTCAGCTACGCCCCAAGGTGGGAGGATGCTTGACCACGCCCCTGTTTTTTAGATATCAAACCCAAGCTCCAAGATGAAGCTCCGCCCCAAACGTGCAATGCAAACTACTGGAAGCAAGAAGGGTCAAAACAGATCATTTTTACTTCCGGTGCATTGTGGTCTTTCGTTCCTGGAGCCTGAAGGGGGCTCGAGTGATATCGCGAGAGTCGGGAAAGGGCGCAGTGTTTGAAACATGGCGGACGACGTGGACCAGGTGAGTGTCTCCGGAGGAGCTCGCGCCATAGTGGCATCCTTACGCCCAAATGACATTGTTCGGATTTACGTACTAGGGCTGCTTTCTTCAAGTTTCTAGGAAGCTAGCCTGTCGTGCCGCCTGCCTCTGAGTCGTCACGGCCTTAAATTTTACCTCAGGCCCTGAAGTCTTGCTAGAAGTCCGCTGGAAAACTAGTTTCTCCGCCTGCTGGTCATTTCCTTTCTCTGAGTTTCATCTTTATAGAAATGGGAATAATTAAACTTGCCTTCTTCACAGAGCTGTCGGGATTCTGATAGAAAGCGTGATAATGAAGTTAAGGAGTTTTATCGTTACTGAGCGCAACAATTATTCCTCATTCCACAAATGTTTAGTGAACATCAGTAGCTTTGAGTGGTTAGACACGGCTCTGAGCCCCAGGGCCACCGATATTGTCCCCACTTGAAGCTTGTACTGTGGAGAACAGATAAAAGGTAGATGTAAACATATGCGATACATAGGAACTATGATATGGTATGAAAGAAACAAACAAGGAACTGGTTTATAGAAGAACTGATAGTGTCCTGCAAGCTTTCAAACCTACTGTTCCTTTTCCCCCAAATACGCTTCCTCAGGGATCGTTGTGAATCCGGCCACGACTTCTGCGGAAATCTCACCAAGAGGACTTCTTTGGCCTCCTACATAAAATAGCGCTCTCCCCAGCCGTTTTTTCTTTTATCTTTATCTTCTTTTCTTTGTAGCATGTTATTTTTACATATTAAGTACAATACAAACTTTAAGGTCTCTCTCCTTCACCCCCCGAATGTGAATTTCCGAAGAGCTGGAGTTTTGTTTGGTTTTCACTGTTCTGGCCTTGGATTTAGGGCAGTGCTGGAAACACTCAACACATTTATTGAGTGACTGATTTGATGGTCAGGGAGGCCCCTTTGAAAAGGCAGTATTTAAAGCTACAGCATGGAAAGGGTAGACAGTGAGCATTCCAGACTGAGGCTAGAGGAGCAATAAACCTGTCATGTGTATATAGCACTGTAATTATTTATATGCCTCTCTGGACTAGAATGAGCTTCTTGAGGGCAGGGACTGACTTCTCTGTCATTGTAGCTTAGCTGGTTAGCTAGTTAGCTGGTCTTTAACAAACATCTGTCAAACTAGGAATGGGAACCAGTTGAGTCCAGGGTTTTTTTTGTCCCCCCATCCAGCCTTTTCAGGCTGCAGAGCCTGTAATGTTCAGTCACCTCTTGTGCTCACCGAAGAAGCGCTCCTTGAATGATTTTATCCCTCCACATGGATTACCCAAGTCATCTAGACTCTGGTGATCTCTCTGAGAGCTGTTTCCAAGTGTTCTTTAATGTAAACAATGGCAAGCACTTATATGTACTTTCCATTTGCCAGATACTATTTAAAATACATTAGCTAATTTAACCCTCATAGGAATCATGAAAGGAAGATTGTGGCTTCCTCATATTATAGCCAAGGAAACTCAGAACTAGAGATGGCATAATTTTTCATCTCAATTCATAAACGTCAGAGTCGGGAGTTGACCTCACTTTGCCTGACTCCAAAACTGGTGCTTTTGGCCAGTATTCTCTACTGCCGGATGAATATATTTTTCTTATTGACCACTTGGCACCCTAAAGGCAGCCTGCCTTGAACCTTCATCTCTGCTTAGCATTATGACTAGTATGTAGTAGTCATTAAGTGAATGCTTTCCAAATTATTAAATAATATTTTCAGATAAGGCTAACATTCCTGAGAATGACTCCCTATACCCTGATTTAGGTCAAGCAGTTTGGATTTTCAGGGAACAAAGTACAGTCATTATATTTCTGTATTACGCCTTCCCATGTATGTATGTTTCAGCCCTTATTTGTTTAGCATGACTTTGTGCTAGGTACTGTTCTAAGTCTTCATATATGTCATTAAAGTCTCACAACAAACAGTACATTAGGTATGTACTATTGTAACCCACATTTTACAAATTATGAGTACTGCACAGAGGAGTTCCATTATTTGCCCACAGTCACACAGAATAGCATTGATTTGAGCACTACATTCTCTCTAGTAATTATATTACTAAGCCTGTTTCTTTTATCAGCAACAAACTACCAACACCGTAGAAGAGCCCCTGGATCTTATCAGACTCAGTCTGGATGAGCGAATTTATGTGAAAATGAGAAATGACAGAGAGCTTCGAGGTAGATTACATGTAAGTAAATTTACTGAATTACCTTGCAATTGATTATTTTCTTGTTGTCTCTCCCTACTCTCATGCCCTTCAAATGTAAAAAATGTCCACTGTGGAAGAGCATTTTAAATGTAGAGGAGAGTGAGGGCAAAGGTAACCTGCATTTCTGTAGGTCAATTAAAACTGTAAAAAAAAAACTTGTAATTTATTCATATTTTAAACATTTTCCTCTTAACAAAAATGATGTTTATTAAAGAACATGCTTTGTTTTTTCTTTTTATTTGCAAATAAGATTTCTCCATTATTAAGTGTTACTAATATGCATAAATTTACATTTTCTTGTGAAAAAAATTAAATAGCACAGAAATATATAGAGTAAAAGGTGAAACCTCATTTCTTCTATTGGTAACCACTGTTAAAAATTGGGTCTCTGGTCTTTCAAATCTTTTCTGTATGTTCACATGTATACATTTATATTTATGTCCATATGCATATATTTGCATTATGTATACCATCTCTAAAAAAATAAATGGAATCTTTATTTTATTTACTCTTTATTGGAAATCATTGGTCATGAGTACATATAAATCCTTATTGTTTTTAATGCTTACATGGAGTTTGTTTTTTTGATTTATATCATTTTTTAATTTTTCAAGTACAGTTGACATACATTAGTTTCAGATATACACCATCCATAGTTATTAGGATATTATTGACTGTCTTCACTGTGTTGTACTTTAACATCCTCATGACTATTCTGTACCAACCAATTTGTACTTCTTCTTAATCATCACCTTTTTCACCCATCCCCCTAATTCCCCTCCCATCTTGTAACTTTCAAAATGTTCTCTGTATGTGAGTCTGTTTCTATTCTCCTTTGTTTGTTTTTAGATTCATTTGTTGTTAGATAAGTATTTACTGTTATTTTATTGTTCATATTGTGTGTCATTTTTTTGTTCTTAAGGCTCTAACATTCCATACAGTGCTTATTATGAACTTAAGTTTTCCTCATCTGGGAAGCTCTTTTATCTAAGTGATAGTTTTGCTAGGTAGAGTAACTTTGGTTGTAGATCTTGCTTTTCATCATTTTGAATATTTTTTGCCAATCCCTTCTGGCCTGCAAAGTTTTTGTTGAGAAATCAGCTGACAGTCTATGGGGGCTTCCCTGTAAGTAACTAACTCCTTTCCTTACGCTACTTTTTAAGATCCTCTCTTTGTCTTTAACATTTGCGTTTTAATTATGATGTGTTTTGATGTGGGCCTCTTTGGGTTCACCTTGTTTGGGACTGTTTGTACTTCCTGAACTTGTATGTTTAGTTCGTTCATCAAGTTAGGGAAATTTTCTTTCATTATTTTTTCAAATAGGTTTTCAGCTCTTGCTCTCTCTTCTTTTGGCACCCCAGTCATGCAAATGTTGATGTGCTTGAAGTTGTCTCAGGGGCTCCTTACGTTATCCTTCTTTTCCTTTTCTTTTCTTTTTCTCTGCTGTTCTGTTTGGGTGTTTTTGTTTTCTTATGTAACAAATCACTTATTTGATTCTCAGTTTCATCTACTCTGTTGTTGATTTTCTGTAAATTATTTTCCATTTCAGATAGTATAAACTTCATTTGTGACTGATTCTCTTTTATGGTTTCTGTGTACTTTTTTGTGCTATTGAAGTTTTAGGTTCAACTGTTCTTTGCCTAAGTTCATTGAGCATCTTAATAACCAGTGTTTGAACTGTATCTAGTAGGTTGCTTGTTTCTGTTTAATTTAGTTCTTTTTCTGGAGTTTTTGTTATGTGTTTTCATTTAGGCCATGCTTGTCTCCTCATTTTGGAAGCATCCCTGTGTTTGTTTCAGTGTATTAGGTAGAACTGCTGTGGCTCCCAGGCTTGGTAGAGTGGTCTAATGTACTAGGTGTTCTGTAGAGTCCAGTGACACAGCCTCCCTGATGACACAAACTGGGCACTCTGGTTTCGTTCTTTCCACCCCATGTGGCTGTGTACCCTTTTCTGTTGTAGTTGAGCCTTGATTGCTTTTGGCATATCAGTGGGAGTGCTGAGTCTGCCCTGTGAGTGTATCACTGTGGGGGTGGTTGGTCCACAGGGAGTGCTGGCTCTGGGGTCTCCTTGGAGGTTCAAGTAAAGGGCCACTACTGCCTGTTTTCTGCCGAGGGCCATCTGGCTGGAGCTTCAGAGTGATCTGTGGCTGGCTGCTACTTGTGCTGGGCTTGCAGGTGTCTGGGAGAGACCAAGCTGCAAACCACAGCCAGCTGCTACTAGTGCTGAGCCTGAGACCACTTAGTTAGAGGTACAGGGCAGCTGAGGCCAGATGTCCCTTGATTGAGAGATTTTAGGAAAATCTGAAGTATGAGCCAAGACAGGCCATTGGTATGGAAAAGGCACTGGAAATAGATTGGGTGGGCCCCAAAGCTTGGTGGGGTGGGGTCGGGGGCGGGGGGCTAAGGGAATTCATAGGGTGAGGCAAGTAATGTGAGCAAGGTTGATGGTATCCCATCTGCCCATCTGCCAGCTCTATGGGGGGAATGCTCATCAAAGGAACAATGGCTTCTGCCAGCACTTTTGCCAGGGAGAAAGCCGCCCTCCAAAGCCCTCACTCTGATGCCAGACATTTCAATCTCTCTACGTATGTTCCTGGTGCCTTTCAATCTGCTACACTGGTGCTGGAGCTCAGAAAAAGAGTGAGGAGTCTGAGTAAGTCTGTATATGGGCCTTTTAGAAGGAACTGTCCAGGACTTCAGAAGCCTTCATCTTACTCATTCTCTCTTCCTGCTGGTTTTTACAGCCAGAAATTAGGGGAACTTCTCTTCCCAGCACTGGAACCCTGGGCTTGGGGATCTAGTGTGGGTCTGAAACCCCTCACTCCTCTCTTTGGGGAGACTTCTGCAGCCAACATATCCCTCCTGAATTTTTTTTCCACACGTGGGTTTGGGAACAATTGCTTCAGTATCTCCTCCCCTCCTACCAGCCTCCATGTGGCTCCTTCTTTAATTCCGTAGTTGTAGGACTTCTACTCAGCTAGATTTCAGGTGGTTCTGAATGATGGTTGTTCTACAGTATAGTTGTAATTTTGATGTGGTTGTGGGAGGAGGTGAGTACCACATTTACTTACGCTACCATCTTAACTGGAAGTTACATGACATTTTTTATGTGGTAGTAGTGATATTTAGGTTGTTTCCCTTTTTTTTTGCTACTACAAATAATGTTGCAGTCAGCATTTTTATACATTTTTTTGTGTGTATCTGCAGATATTTCTGTAGGATTGGTACCTTAAAATGGTCCCATTTACTCATAAAGCAAGAAATGAAAGATTTTGCCTCTTGTTGATAATGTATTACTTTTCAGAGTGTGTTGTTTTTATTATTGCTGTTCTACCCTAAAGATTAAATGTAGCTAAAGTTTAGCATTAATTATTCCAAATGTTTTGTATATAATACATATCCCATTTACTCTTTATGACAATCTTATGAGGGTAGGTACTAAATATCCCTGTTTTGTAGTTGAAGAAACTCAGGCTTAAAAAGGTGAATTTACTTGCATAAGGTGACACAGCCAGTAAAGGGAGGGCCAGAATATGAACCTAGGAAGTCTGACTTCAACCTCACTTTTAAGTACTATGATTCTACCTCCCATAAAACTTGCAGGTAAAGAACCTGCTGTCGTTGGAAAGGAAGTAGGAACCTAGGAAGACATTAATCTTAATGTACAGCTAGCCTTAAGAGAAGAGGAACCCAAGGAAATGAAATGGTGGCAACTTTGTCAAGAAAAACAGAATTGAGCTTAATCACATGGGCCAGTCAGTGCCATGTGGAGAGAGACTCTGGGACAGACATGCTGCCTTAACTCTTTGAAGCTTCTTCATTTCCCTAGAGATTCGAATGCCTCTATGCCCCCAGCCTTTTGCTTATTTTCTGGCCCTAATCTATAGATTTTTGCTCTTTTTAATGTGCTCTGCCTAACAGTTCCCCATGTGGCTGGTTGACTACTTTTATTTTTATGTGAGCCAGTAAACCAATAAACACTTTGTTTAGAGTAAGCAGATTAGGTGGGTTCTGAATGAGGCCCTGGAAGTTCACCTTTTAGTAAAATGCATGGGCTTTGGAGCTTGGATTGAGGACATCCCTGAATATCTGTTTTGCAGCATTTATTGATTGAGCCCACAGGAGCCAAACACAGTTAGTTGTGGCTAGGTTATAAATGGACAGGGTGTTGCTTTACTTACATTATTTTATGATATTTAGTTTAGGACAGGGAGGATTGAATGATAGTGTCCTATGCCTTTAGGAAACTATAATGCCATCATCTTAGCAATTAAAGAAAGAACTTTATTTCCTTTACTGTAACTTTCTTGTCACAGTATTAGAGATGGAATTAAAAGAAGTCTAGCCTGGCCAGTGTGGCTCAGTTGTTTGGAGCATTGTCCTGTAGACCAAGAGTCATGGGTTCAGTTCCTGGTCAGGGCGCATACCTAGGTTGTGGGTTTGATCCCTAGTCTGGGAGTGTATGAGAAGGCAACCAACCAGTGTTCAGTGTTTCTCTCTCTCTCTCTCTCTCCCTCCCTCCCTCCCTCCCTCTCCCTCCTCAACCTGTCACCCTCCTACCTCTTTCTCCCCATGTATATATATGTGCATGCATGTGTATGTATGTAATTTCTCTTCTCCTCTCTCTAAAAGCAATGAAAAGAATGTCCTCGAATGAAGATAAAAAGAGTCTGATGAATTTGCTATTTTTATAATTAATTTTTATAAATGAAGTAAGTGCCTTGGGTAACAAGTAAGATGAACACTTTAAAAATAGTTTCCAAAAAAGGGGATGGATGTAATACAACAACAATAAAATTTAAAAAAAAAAAAGAAAGAAAGAAAGAAAAAAAATAGTTTCCATTTATTTTAAGTAAATTCATTTTTGGCCATTTAAAAAGTTTTGTGTTTTTATGAGGTCAATTCAGTTATTGTCGGAAATGATTTGTGAACAAACAGTATATGTTAGCCCTGGCTGGTGGCACAGTGGATAAGGCACCAGCCTACAAACCCAAAGGTCGCTGGTTCGATTCCCAGCCAGGGCACATAACTAGGTTGCAAGCCAAGGTCTCTAGCCAGATCCACAGCTGGAGGCAGGTGAAAGGCAACCATTCATTGATGTCTCTCTTCCTCTCTGCCTCTCTTCCTTCCCCTTTCTCTGAAAAATAATAAATCTTTTAAAAAAACAAAAACAAAAACTACTATATTTATGCAATGAGGTTACTTTTTGTGTGTACAAGTTTGTAGTGTAAGTATTATGTGCTATTTGTAATTGAGCCATTTGTATATTGTAAACCCTATTCATTGTTTCTTAATTTAGTAAATTTCTTGCTCCCTCACCCTCCCACTTCAGGCTTATGATCAACATTTAAATATGATATTGGGAGATGTGGAAGAAACTGTGACTACTATAGAAATTGATGAAGAAACATATGAAGAGATATATAAAGTAAGTCATGAGATTATTGTTTTTAACATGCCAGTTCTTAACATTCAGCAGTTTAACATTTAAGGAAAACCTATGATGTTTTGACACCTATTCATGGACTGTGTTGCAATTAAAAACCAGGTCTTTGGGGCCAGGCTGACTTGGTTTCTAGCATTGGCTTGGCACTTCCTCCCTGGGGTATGTTGGACAAAGAAATTAGCTTTGCACACTTAATTTCTCCATTGATAAGCAGCAATACTACTACTTACCTCATATCTCATATGGTTGTCAGGATTCAATGAGATATGACAGCATAAGATGCCTACGTGTGCTAATACATAACAGTAAAACTGGATAATGTTTTTTGTTTAATGTGGATTTGATCTATCAATACTTAATAGAAACTAAAACAGAAATTTAAAAATATTAACTCATTAAAAAATAATAAACCTATTATTTTAACATAAGTAGCCTTTTTATGAATAATAACTATTTCCTAAAAATATTTAGTGAGGGGGCAGGGGGGAGGCAGAGGCAAGAAAGGGGAGCAGCTTAGACAAGAACCTAGTATAAAGGAACCATGGACATGGACAACAGGTGGGATTGACTTTGGGGGGAATGGGTGGGTGGGGATGGGGACAGAGGGGAGCAAAAAGAGGATGGATGTAATACAACAATAATAAAATAAAAAAAAAGAAAAAGAAAAATATTTAGTGAGAAGTGTCTTTGTTTCAGATTTTTGCAAATCTATTGCATGGCTTAATGACATCTAGTTTCTCACATATTTTTCTTTTTCTTTTTTTTTTTTTAATATTTTATTTATTATTTCCAGAGAGAGGGGGAAGGGAAAGAGGCAGAGAGGGAGAGAGACATCAATGTATGGTTGCCTTTCACCTGCCTCCAGCTACAGACCTGGCTGGAGACCTGACTTGCAACCTGGTTATGTTGCCCTGGCTGGGAATCGAACCAGCGACCTTTGGGTTCACAGGCCGGCACCTTATCCACTGAGCCACCAGCCAGGGCTATTTTTCTGCATTTAGTGTTGTGATATGTTATTGAAAAAAATTCAACCTCACACAGATAGATAGTTGGGGGATTATTTTTTGTGAATACTCACCTTTGATGCTATACTCAAACTCAAGAGCAGTGGTTTCTTAAAGGTTAGTTGCAGTGTGGAATCTGAAACCACATTAATGAACTTTTCGTACTCTTGGTATATGCAAATTCATTGGTCTACCTTTCACTTCAAATGGATCTTTGTATATGCCTGATTTTATAACAGCAAGCACTGGCCACTTGAGAAGTATTAGTTCACTGGTTATGCAGATCTTCCAACTGTTATTAGCACATTTTATTCTTCAAAAAAATTTTTTTAATCACATTTTTCTTAAGTCTTAAGTATTGGAAAAGCCAGTCAGTCTCTGGTCCCCCTAGAGCATAGCGGTTTAAACCTGGATTCAAATCACGACCCCCTTGCTCACCGGCGTTATAGTTGTACCAGATTACCTACTTGTCCTCATCTCTAAAGTGGGAATGGTAATAAGATCCTCTTAATAACAGCCTTCAGATTAGCAACAGGTACATGGTAAGGTTTCAACTGTTTACCTTTGCTGGTTTTGTAGTTCTGTTTTTATCATGGCTTTCCTTCTTCAACCACCCCAACTCCTTCTCTCTCTCTCTCTCTCTCTCTCTCTCTCTCTCTCTCTCTCTCTCATTATGGGCTTTATTGTTTTTATCTGCATCTTTTTACCCTCAGATGTGTCATTTAATAGCTATTGTATGTTATAGGCCATGGTCTAGAACAGTAATCAAGTAATCAGTACAGCATAAAAGTTTGGGTTCTTAACAGATCTGGGTTGAAATACTGCCTGCTAGTGGTAAGTTATATGACCTTGGACAAATTATAGCAACTTTCTAAGCCTCAGGGACCTCCTGTAAAATGCCAGCCTCCCAGAATTATAATTTGGTGCATGGGGAGCTGGTGACATGTTATGATAGGTGGCTATTATAGTTATGGTTAAATCTATCTTGGGTTTCCTTCCTTTTCTCAGCTTCGCTCTTATTTCCAATATTCTTATTGAAAATTTTCCTTGGATGTTATCTCAAATCTAATACATCTAAAACTAAATTCGTGTTCTTCATTTTCAAAAATTCCCTATTTCTGTTTGATTTTCTCAGTTATTTAAACCATAAATTTCAAACTCTCCTTTTGGCTCCCACTGACCAGTAACTACTTCATTTGGTTCTTCATTCATGTTGATATGTGTCATTGCTTTTTTCTTTTCTATTACCATGACCCTAGTTCAGGCACTTTATTTCATGTCCACCTCCATTCTAGCCTGTGCATGACTGACTGCCAAAGTAATTGTCCTCAAACACTGCTCTCATTGGTCACAGTCATGCTGAGACTTACTGTATTCTATGGCCTGTAGAGCAAAGCATAAGTTCAGGCTAGGTTCCATAGTGTGATTGTAACTCTACATTTTCCATTCTGATGACTAGCCAACTTGGTCTTTTGACTGACTTCAGAATGTGCCCTCTATGGTCCTACTCCTGTCTTTTCTCATACTGTTTTACCTAGCTGGACTGTCTTGTCTCTTTTCTACAAAGCCTGTTTCCAGGACCAGCTCATCCCTACCTCTTCTGTGATGCATTCTTTGACCATCTTGAGCATTCTTCTTTTGATCATTTCCTCCTTTGATAGGATTTTCTAACCTGCGGCACTCTGAACTAACACTGATCTTACTCTCTTTTTCATTTGTATATTCTTTTCATCTTGTGAACTACTTAACGGCAGAGACCAGGACATTATTCGTTCTCTTCCCCATAGTGCCATGTTACCTCTAGGCTGTAAGTGTATGGTCAGGTTGCTAGAGGAGTATGGAGTAGAGGAGGGAGTGGAGATGACAGAGCCTAGTCTTAGGCAAGGTGCATACTGTTAGTTAAGTTTTAAAATTAACTGCAAAGTGGAAATTGCATGAGTAGATGAAAAAAATTGTAACATTTTAAGAATTCATTTTAATCTTATTTAAATTTCTGGTATATAACTTACCAGTTTTATTAGGCTGTTAATATTTTGCCTCTTTATTAATTTTATTTGAGGATGTCTATATGTCTTTTTTTCCCTAAGATTTGACAGAGTTATGGTTGGTAACAGTAAGTCAGCCTCTTTCCATATCCCGGTCCTCTGAGAGGCTTGACATGAACTTTCAGGTTCCATTCATATGTAAAAATGTGTAAAAACGTGTAATTCTGAGTTCTGTACTAAATAATACTAGGAGAAAACACATGCACAAATTGAATTTGGAGGGAATACTTTGTCAGAACAGAAAATAAATAAAGATAGAAAATATTTACTTGTTCAGGAAGAGCATGGTGGGGTGGGGTGAAGGAGTAACTGCTATATGCCGAAGTCTTGCATGTTTTATCACATTTCACCTCGCAGTAACACTGAGGTCCGGGATATTCCCATTTTCTGGCTG
Source organism: Noctilio leporinus (assembly GCA_004026585.1). Taxonomy (NCBI): domain Eukaryota; kingdom Metazoa; phylum Chordata; class Mammalia; order Chiroptera; family Noctilionidae; genus Noctilio; species Noctilio leporinus. The sequence continues at coordinate 128,135 of PVIW01003543.1, forward strand.
AGGAAACCAAGTTCAGCTAGGAAAAAAAATATGCTAGGGATTTCAAACCTGTGTCTAACTGGCTTCAAAGTCTGCAGGGCTTTTTGTTTTAGGGGCTGGAGCTCAGAGTCATTGAGGATGGAATTGGTGGATAGGGAGATCTCAAAGTTAGCAGGATACCATTATGTTCCTGCTGAGCTAACATAGGTAGATTGAATAGAAGAGATTATCATATAATCTCTAGGATCTGGCAGGTAGCTTGATCCATACCACTATGGGCTTTATAATCTAATTTTAAAGTGCCTAGTACACAGAGAAATTTCAGGTACCTTGAATGTGAACAATTAGGCAAAATATCTTAGGGAATATGCACTAAATAGGAGAAAGTGTTCTACCATTACATAGACTTATTCTAATAGTAGATAAGTGGATTCGTGTGAGATTGGAGAACTAACCTTTGCTGAATGCCTGCTATGTGTCAATCACTGTGCTATCCATTTTATATGCACCATATTCTAACAGTCCAGTAAAATAGGCCTGGGTTAAAGCATTGCTATCTGTGAAATTGTATAGTATTTTCCAAACTTTTTGTCTTAAGAATACATATTGCTGCCTAACAAATGACCCCAAAACTTTGTGGCTTTAAAGCACACATTTGCCCTGGCTGGTGTGGCTCAGAGGATTGGCACCCACCTGTGAACCACAAGGTCACTGGTTTGATTTCCCAGCCAGGGCACATAACCAGGTTGCAAGCCAGGTCTGCAGCCAGGTCCGTAGCTGGAGGCAGGTGAAAGGCAACCATACACTGATGTCTCTCTCCTTCTCTGCCTCTCTCCCTTCCCCTCTCTCTAAAAATAATAAACAAAATCTTCAAAATATATATAAATAACTAAATAAGCACACATTTGTTACCTCATAGTTGCTGTGGGTCAGGTGTCCAGGCACAGCATAACTGGGTCCTCTGCTTCAGGGCCTTTCATTAGCTGCACAAGGGCTGGCATCTCATCTGAAGACTCAGCTGATTCCAAGCTCACTTTCATTGTTGGCAGGATTCAGTTCCATGAAGCTGTTGGACCGAGAGCCTCAGTTTTTTGCCGTAGGGACCTCAACCACCATCTGGCAGCTTGCTTTGTCAAACCTAGCAGGAAAGTTGTCTAGCAAGGTGGTAGTTACTATCATGATGGTGATATCTCACAGCTTTTGCAGTATTCCACTGGTTAGAAGCAAGGCACCAGTTTCACCCACACTCAAAGGGGAAGGGGCATGAAAGCCAGGAGGCAGGGATCACTGGGGGCAATCCCAGAAGCTGCGTACCTTGGAAAATACTGCCATGTTCATTTTTGTTCACTGGATCTCCAGAAAACTGTAATTGAATTAGTGGAAAATCATTATTGATTAAGTGAATTTATATGAAGGTAAGAGAAGAAACTTTTAGTTCAGAAATATTACCTCTGAATAAAAGGGTTGGAATGAAATAATCGATTTTTTTAAAGATTTGATTTATTATTTTTAGGTAGAGAGGAAGGGAGAGAGGCAGAGATGGAGAGAGACGTCAATGTATGGTTGCCTTTCACCTGCCTCCAGCTATGGACTTGGCTGGAGACCTGGCTTACAACCTGGTTATGTGCCCTGGCTGAAATTGAACCAGCAACCTCTGGGTTTGCAGGCCAGCGCCTTATCCATTGTGCCACCAGCCAGGACTAAATATATCAGTTGTTTTGATGAGCACAAACTCTTTTACTAAACTTCCTGTCCTAGAATTAGATGCACCTTTTACAACTTAAAAGAAACCAGAAGGAAGTACTGCTACATAATAGCAGAGAGCAGACCTATATTTTTCTGAGTGATTTTTGAACCAGGAGTATTGACATCACCCCTTGATCTGTTAGAAATGTATATTCATGGGCCATATCCTGACACACTTTATAAGAATCTCTGGGCATGGAGCCTGGGAGAGTTTTAACAAGCTATTAAACAGGTGATTCTAAGGCACCTTAAAATTTGAGAAGCACTGCCCTGAGAAAGTATTACCTAGGGAGGAGTCAGAAAAATTCAGGGATGACAGATAAAATATTGGAATTCAGTATAGTCTATTTGTAAGTATAGCTTGCATTTAACATCAGGGTTCTTCATTACCAAAGAAGAGAGTAAAACATAGGTTTTTTTACACTTTAAAAGTTATGAAAACAGATCCTGGCTGGTGGCACAGTGGATAAGGTGCCAGCCTGCGAACCCAAAGGTGGCTGGTTCAATTCCCAGCCAGGGCAACATAACTATGTTGCAAGCCAGTTCTCCAGTCAGATCCGTAACTGGAAGCAGGTAAACGGCAACCATATATTGATGTCTCATTCCCTCTCTGCCTCTCTCCCTGCCCCTCTCTCTAAAAATAATAAATAAAATCTTTAAAAATAAAAGTTATAAAAACACATCTGTTACTAATATTTACTGCCTGGCTCAGACAAGACCCCACATCCTGCTCTGTCTGCTAAGACATGATTCTCATTCTTGAGACAAAGCTTACTCAAAGCCAAAAAGCTTGTCAGAATTTCTTGCAGATTAAGGATGAATGGTCATGTTGACAGGTCTTAATGGTAGGGCCTCAGAGATAAAAATAGGAACTTAATCTTGTAAGACATCTGGAGCAAATAAAAGCTCAAACTGTTATCAAAATATAACAGTCACTATTGTCTCTGTTCAAAACTTTTTATGTTAAAACACATCTCATAGTCTTATCACTACTGGTCTAAATGGAGAGAAATTCAGAATTTTTGAATCTCTTGTACTTAAAAATGTGTTTTTTCCTGAGTATAAAGATAATGCATATTCACTTAGAGACATTAGAAAAGACAAAAACAGTACAAGAAAAAAACTCCCCATTCCATTAACTAGAAATATCCACTGAAAATGTGTTCTTGTATTTCCTTTGAGTCTTACTTTTTTTTTTTAATTACATGGACATGATCTTAATTAGCAATTCTAAGATGCACTTTCTTTTTCTTACATTTTAGCATCTCTAAAATGAATTTATCTCAGATGATCTAGAAAGGAATTGTGTCAGTTTAATTGGAAGCATTTTTTCTTTTTTAGTTGAACTGAAGTTTACAAATGATGTTGTAAATGTGATGAAATACAGAAAATATAATTTTAACAATTTTTAAAATTCTCATCCAAGGTTGTTTTTATTGATTTTAGAGAGAGAGAAACAAATGTGAGAGAAAAACATTGATTGCTTGCCTCATGTACACACCCTTACTGGGAATCAAACCCATAACCTAGATATGTGCCCTGACCAGGAATCAAACCCACAACCATTTTGGTGACAGCATGATACTCTAACCAACAGAGCCACCCAGCCAGGATAGAATATACCATTTACTTTCTGCTTTTTTCATGTAATGTTAATCTGAAAATTTCATCATGGAAGTAAATACTCCATAAACATTTTCGCACTATTGTCTTGAATTCTGCCTGTGACAGCAATTAGTCCTCAACTGTGGTGTCCTTTTTTTTTTTTTTTAAAGATTTTATGAAGTATTTTTAGAGAGAGGGGGAGAGAGGGAGGAAGAGAGAGAAACATCAATGTATGGTTTGCCTCCAGCTGGGGACCTGGCTTGCAACCTGGTTGTGTGTCCTGGCTGGGAATCGAACCAATGACCCTTGGGTTCGAAAGTTGGTGCTCAATCCACTGAGCCACACCAGCCAGGGTCACTGGTGTCCATTCCTACAGAGAGAACAGTGCTGCTCACTTCAGATTTGTAGTGAGCTGACACAGGATCTCCCTCTCTTATTCCTGTTCTAGTCAGCTTTTGGTGGGGGTATGGTTCATCCTGAAACTGAAGGTGTTGGGTGTCTGCACATAATGCATGTTTCTAGGTGGTGTCTGTAACAGATTCTTAGAGCATTCACTGACCTCCATAAAGATTCATGACTGCTGCCTTTGAGAGCCATTCAGCTATGCACACTGCAAGTGCACATGGTTCCTCCAGCTTCCAGAGTTCCTCCAGCTTCTGCAGCTGCAGAAGAGAAGCAAAGTTTATTTAGTTAGAGATTTTTTGCATTGCCATGATTTATTAGATAAAATATTAAAGGTGAAATCTTTCAATGAATGAAAAGACTTTTCTCATTTTAACTGTAAAGAAAAAACAATTTCTTCTCATGAAAGTGTAATATGTCATTTTCCATACACAAGGTCTGTTTTTTTGCACAGACATTTTTAGCTTGTAGGATTTTTAAATGCATATGTGATAGTTTCTCATTGTAGTGTGTAAATGTATATTAACTATAGATACAGAAAAAGGAAAGATAGTGATATTATGGGGAATATCTATAATTAGTTTTTTTAGCAACATGAAAAACAACCCCTTACACTCTTGGTATTTCTCTCCAAGATAGGAAATCAGACTAAATGGTTAGTATGGCTTTTTTCTCTTTCCTCCATTGAAATCACTAATGAACATCAACATTACCAAAACAGGGAGGCCCACAGACCTACACAGGTGTTTTTCCGTAACTTAATAATTGACATCTGAATAATTAACTTGAGTACTGACTTGTTAATGGGAAGGTTGATAATAGTCAGTCTTACTATTGCTCTCAGCCGTCCGTACTTAGTGTGTCTGTTTTGTAAACTGCCAAAGGTCTGTCTGTATTACTTGGTCCCAGCCTGCTTTTTCAGCTGGCTATCATGTTCACTACCTTCCTTCAGCAAACTCCTCATGCTTTCACTCAGTGGTTTCCCTTGAGGATGTTGTTGCCCTTTTGTAATTGAGCCTTCCTGCTCCCTCTGCTTGTAGCGCCCTCCCTCCTTTATAGACTTTTTATAGGGCCCTAAACAGCATCAGATGTTTCTCTCAGACCTTTTTCTCTAGGAGAGCACTGTCCAGTAGAACTTGACAACATGGAAATGGTCTGTGTCTCTTGTGTTCAATACTGTAGCCAAGCCATGTGTATCTAGCAATTGAAATGTATGCTGGTGTGACTGAGGAGCTAGAGATTTAATTTTAATTTAACCAGTTGTCCAAATTTCATATTGCACAGAGCAACTCTATCCCAACGCTCAAATATGGAAAGAATTCTTCTCTTTATGACTGTGTTATATACACACATACGTATACACCCATATGTGTATATACAGTGTATCGCTAATACTTAACACATACCATATTTTCTTTCATTAAAGTTTCTTATTCACTTTAAATTGCTTTCAATTTAACTTTTTGAGTAGATAATATTCATGTAGCTTAAAAGTTACTGAACGTGAAAAGCAATGTAATAAATAAGAAGTCTTCCACCTCATCCTCTATCTTCTTTCCACCTTCACTACCAGAGGTAATTGTTATTACTGGTTTCTTGAGAATTCTCCTCTGTGTCTTTATGCATATGCTAATGGAAATTATTCTCCCTCCTGGTTTTTTGTTTTCATAAATAGCCTACCATGATGCTATTACACACGATGCTCTTTTAACTTAATATAACTCGGAGCTTTTTCCATTTTCATATATAAAAAAGCCTCTTTATACTTTTGGTTTTAGCTTTACAGTCCTCCATTATATAGATGTACCATAAGTTATTTAACTGTTTTCTTATTCATGGACAGGTAAACATTTCCAGTCTTTTGCTAACACAAACTATCCTGCCATAAATAATTTTATCTTTTGCTCATGTGTAATTATTCTTGTAGGATAAATTCATTCTTTCTCGACTTTCAGTTCTGCAATGGAAGTTCTAGGAGAACAGGTCCATGTTTTATGCATCTCTGCCTCTAGTGTCTGTCATAGTACCTGATACATAATGGAAAGAGAATACACACACACACGTACACACACACCACCCACCCTCCCCTCTTACATGGCAGGTGGTGGCAGGCTTGGCAATGAAATAAACCTTTTCCATTTGAAACTAATTGATTCAACCTGGGACTTAAGTCTGAAGTCATTCATGTAAACATATAAATGTATGTATGTATATACATTTAATTCTGGGTGAAATTCACCATTGTTAATATAAAACCCACTACGTTTTTCTGATACTGATTTTATAGAATTCTTTTCTTACCTAGAGAATGAACGTAAGTTTACCCACTGAACCCTTCTTATGTCAAAAATTATTTGTCTATAGCCTGGTCTTCTGGATGGATGATAGAAACAGCTCAGGATGAGAGTTAACTCTTATGGGCCCCAGCTGGGTGTTGTCCCTTTAGCCCTGGCTAAAGTGTTGTCCACATGGGCCAAGGTTGTTGCAAGTTCGATCCTGGCTCAGGATGCACGCAAGAATCAACCAATGAATTCGCAAATAAGTGGAACAATAAATTGATGTTTCTCGTTCTCTTGTCTTCTCTTTCTTTTAACTCAATAAATAAATAAATAATTTTTAAAGGAAGTTTACCCTTAAGGACATGTTGGCTAGACTATGGTAACAAATACCCACCAAGCATGTAATAGCTTAGCACAATTGAAGTTTGTTTCTTGATCTCGCAATTGTTTGGGGCAAATTTTCTCCACATAGTCATTCAGGAATCCGCACCTTCCATCTTGTAGCTCTACCTTCACCTGGGTCTTTATCATCATTCACCTCCAGCCATTAGTAGCAGAAAGAAATAGAGGAGTGTTCATGCGTGGTTTTAGGAACCAGGCCTTGAAGTGCCACATTAATCTTCTCACATTCTTTAGGCTAGAACTCAGTGATATAATCATACCCAACTGCAAGGAAGCCTGGAAAATATACTTTGTGTATCCAAGAAGGAAAGAAAAAGGAATTTTTTTGAATAGCTAGTAATTTCTGCCATAGTCTGCCCCTATGACAACCAAATATTTCTGTATACCAAAGGATTCTTAAAAAATTATCTCCGTGGGAAAATAATTCTTAACCAGTTCTCTTTCCCTAGTAACATGATAAAAATGGAATGTCAGGTGTTTTACTAGGAAATATTGCTTATGGTGAAAGTGGTCCCTGGTTGGTAAATTACGTAAACTGAGAGAACTATGCATGAACTCTGACTACTGTTGGCCTGTAGCTTTGGGCTTCCCTGAGTGTGATGTGATATTTGTAATAACACATGCCTCTCCCTAGTGACTATGAAGCTACATTTGGGGAACTGTTAAAAGAGATACTACTACTTTTTTTTATGTTTAAGTTTTTTATTCTTACTCTATTACAATTGTCCCAATACTTCTCTCTTTGCTCTCCTCTGTCCTGCCCAGCCCCTCCTCCCACAGTCCATCCCTACTCTTGTGTCCATGTCCCTGGGGCATTCGTGCATCATGCTCTTTGACTACTCCCTTCCCTTCTTTCCACCATTCCCCACCTCCCCTCTTTCCTCTGGCAGCTGTCAAGCCTGTTCCCTGCTTCCATGTCACTAGTTCTGTTTTGCTTGTTAGTTTATTTTGTTCATTAGGTTCCACTTGTAGGTGAGATTATATGGTGTTTTGTCCACTCATTTACTCACGGACACCTAAGCTGTTTCCAACACTCGTCTATTGTAAATATCCCTGCTATGAACGTAAGGGTACATAAGTTCTTTTGAATTGGTGATTCAGGATTCGTAGGGTATATTCCCAGCAGTGAAATCACTGGATCAAAAGGCAGTTGCACTTTTAATTTTTTGAGGACTTTCCATTCAGTTTTGCACAGTGGCTGCACCAGTCTGCATTCCTACCAACAGGACACTTAGAGTTACCTTTTTTCTACATCATTGCCAGCACTTGTTTGTTGATTAATGCCATTCCGACAGGTGTGAGGTGCTTTTAATTTACATCTCTCTGGTGCTAATGATATTAAGCATTTTTTTTTTTTGTATACCTATAGGGCATCTGTATGTCCTCCTTGGAGAACTACCTATTCAGGTCCTTTTCCCATTTTTTAATTGGATTGTTTGTCTTCCTGGTGTTGAGTCCAGTGAGTTCTTGATATACTTTGGAGATTAAGTGCTTGTCCAATGCATTCCCATACAGTCAGTTCCTTTTTCATGTTGATAATTTCTTTAGCCATGTAAAAGCCTTTTAATTTGATTTAGATACTGCTTCTTTTGTGTACCTTAGGGCAGTTAAGTCAGGATGACTACTGCACCTACCTGGTACAGTTAAGTCAGGATGACTACTGCACCTACCTGGTATTTGAGCTGACATTTGGGTAGCTAGAGAAGAGTCCTTGGGATGTTTTAATAGCTCCCACTGAGCATGCTGCCTGGCTGGCATGCTATTTTCTTTCTGTGAATCTGCTTACACTGGTATTAGCATGGCTATGTTAAGTTTTGTGAAAGTGATCATCTAGTTACTATAAAGACCAACAAGAATGGGTATTGCAGAACCTTACTACCCACACACACAACACACTAACCTCTACCCCAAAAGAAGTAAGCAAGACATCCAGTTCAGAGTCTGGGGTCTCCATATGATTTGCAGTTTTCTGTCAGATCTACATGTGGTCGTTTGTGGTACAGATTGCTATAAAATACAAAAGATGAATTAACTGCCATTGCCCCTCCCATATCCACGGAAGCAGAGCAGGGACAGGCTATGCACCGTAAAAACTCCCATTCAGCAAAGGAGAGGATGGGAACATCTAGCATGGAGAATCTCTTGGGGAGGCATGTCTCTTTCCTGTCCTAGTTGTAGAAGCAACCCATTGGTTAGGTCAAGTTTGTTGCATGTGTAATTTAGTACATTCTTATACCAAATAATTCTTTTTGTTTATCTATAATTCAAATTTAATTGAGTAACCTGTATTTTTATTTGCTAAATCTTGCAACCCTAATTGGGGGGTTACAGAGCTTCACAGCCAATTTCTTGCTTATGCTGGAAGAGTCAAATAGTCAAAGGCTCTGAAGGCTTTTTTCAGCCAGGCTTTTGTTTCTTTGGTAGTGCAATTTCTTTAAAAATTAGAACTTTGTAAGTTTACAATCTGGTTACTTCCAATTAATTCTCTGGGTCAGTATCCCCTATCAGTGTTCTTTCCTAGACATAGCTTTTAGATACCTTCATTTAATATTTTCTCACCTGTACTCCTATCTCAAATTAATGTTCACTACCTTGAGGCTATTTTCTATAGTGAGTTTGGGTAGGAAGGCAATACCCTTAATCTGACATTTGCCTCAAGGCTGAGTTTGTTTAACAGAAGTTTTACTAGACTTTGTTCCTCGAAGTTTTTTTTTTTCCTGCTTAGGTCTAGTTTGGAGTCTAAAAACATCTAGCTTTCCAACCCTCTGAATTCTATTTCTTGTAACCTCTGCTTGAATACCAGCCAGTTCTTTTCCTTAATTCATCTCTATACTCCTTGCTGAGTGCATCAGGCTAACAGCAACATCTACCAACATGTGACTGATCTCTTCCCCCAGAACCTATAGGTTTGGAAGGCCCTTGGGCTACTTTTCAAGGTCATTGCAGTTTTACCATGTGTTTGCCAAGGTATAAGAGGATTTCACACATTCCATCTCTTGCATTACTGCCTGAGGCTTGATACCTAGGCTAACATCCCAAAGTATCCATCCATTTCATACGTTCAAGTGCATAGCAACATGTTAAGGCTCAACACCATGTGGTTTTATTTTTCCCCACCTAAGGGTCATGAATGGAATTTTAGGTCAGTGAAATAGCTTTTTTCCAGATGCTCTCTCAGGGGCCCAGGCTTCCTCTGTGTTAGGGCTTTGCCATCCCATGGGTTCTCCAGCAGTGGGAGGAAGACCATAGAGGGAAATTCATAGGAGGCTATGGATCAACCGCTTGTGTTTAAAATTCAATCTCATGGCCATTTCTGGTTGCAAGGGAGCATGAGAAATAGTCTGTGTGCCAGGAAGAGGAGAATAGATTTTGGTGGATAGCTTCAGTCTCTGCCCCAGTTATTGATATCCAGGAAAAGTAAACAGTTAATAGAGTGGTTCTTTGTACTACAAAGGTAAGTGATCAGGTTTTTAAAATCAGTTTGTTTGTAAGATGAAGTTGTGCTTGTTTTAAAATTTCTCTTGTATAAAAAAAATATTACTAAGTATTTGTATAAATATGTTCTATTCTTTTTTTCTCTTCCAGTCAACAAAACGAAATATTCCGATGCTCTTTGTCCGGGGAGATGGTGTTGTGCTAGTTGCCCCTCCGTTGAGAGTTGGCTGAAACAAAGAAATTATCCTGTGTGGCAATCAGGAGACTTTGTATGATCCCATCTTTAAATGTAGAAGATATTCAAAAGAGAAACCTGCATAAATTTTGATATTGAGAAATGACCAAGGATTCTTCCACTCCTGACATGAGTTCATTTGCACATAACTCACAAATTCTTAAGCTAAACGGCATTTTTATTTTTTGCTAACCTTTTCAATAAATGTGATCACTGCAGCCCTCTTTTTAGGAGTTGATTTGCCCTGCTGATTTTTTTTTCCAGACATTTTCTGATTTTTTAAAATTTAAATTAAATCTGATCCTTTTTTTTTAATGCAGTTTCCTGTCTTGTGAATTCTTTAAGCACCCATCTTACATTCACTGTATCCGTACACGCATGTGCATCTACTATGTTTAAGGTACCAGGTTGAGTACTGTCAATATGCTTCCTCCCTCGAGTCTTCTGGGGAGATAGTTGTTTAAGCCAACAATTGCAGGACAGTGAGGTTAGTGCCAATATAATAATGCATATATAGGATGCCGTAAGAGCACAGAGAAGAGCGCCCAAATCAGAAGGGGGTTTGAGGCAGAGAGGTGATGTGTCATTATAGACATTAACATTGCAGTGGAGTATGAAGCATTTCTGTCTGGCCTGATTTATTTATTTTTAATATTTCAGTGATTATATACCTGTGTGGTTCAGCTTGGTCATATCTACTAATGCTACACATATTTTATGATGTAGAAAAGTCATTTGTCCATTCTTGGAATACAGGCCATTAATATAAGCCCCTCATCATGATGAGAGGGCTAATACAACTCAGTGGCACAATAAAACAAAGTGTCTAAAAGCAAAGCTATTTTAATTTCTAGCTTCAGTCAGTCAGCACTTCATGCTGCAAAGGTAAAGGGGAAAGTATGTGTACGTGTTATGATCTCTAAATCTTTATTAAGGCAGAGCTTAGAATTTGGGATTCTCTTTTTTTTTTTTTAAGATTTTATTATTTTCAGAGAGACGGGGAGAAAAACATCAATGTACAGTTGCCTTTCACCTGCCTCCAGCTACGGAACTGGCTGGATACCTGGCTTGCAACCTGGTTATGTGCCCTGGCTGGGAATTGAACCAGTGACCTTTGGGTTCGTAGGCTGGTGCCTTATCCACTGAGCCACCAGCAAGGGCTGAACCTGGGATTCTTCATTAAACAGGTTGTACCATTCTGAAATATAGAAAATTCGATATATGGATGATTTGTCTGTAAATATGCTGAATGTGTCTTTGTTAAACCATGTCAATCACAGTATGCTAACGTACAATCTTTCAAGCCATCGCAGGAAAGATGGTTTCGGTAGACATCGTGTAGGCAAGTTTTGTTCTCATTATTTAGTGTTCCTGTCCCTGCAGGTTAATGGAGAAGGGGAAAACAAGTGTGGGCGAGCTGACGGGGTTCTATCTAATGTAAGTAGACAGGAGAGAACCTCCCTTCACTTGTGTCAACCCTGTGCATTATCCCTAGACTTCATTGGTCTCAGAAGGTGACTTGTTTATAGCATCCTGTTCACTCTCGATGAAATGAGACTTGTGGTGGTAGCAAGTGGCCAATCCTTTGGATCACTTTTTCTGATCACTTGTCTAGATGATGATGATGAAGATGACAACACACAATAATAATTACTATCATATGTTGAACAAAATGCACCACCTAAAAGCAGTTCATATACATATTCCTATTTAACCCTTATGATAACTCTTTCCTACAGAAACGTTACAAGAAACTGAGTTGCTTGCTTGTGGTAAAACAGCTAGTACAACACAGTAGGGTGTGAATCTGTCCGGCTCTGACCTGTGTGAGTGTGTGGTGCAGGCGTGCTATGGAGACCCTGGCCGTGGGTAGTAATGTGGCTCCTGGTGTCCACCACAGCAGTGGCCTGACTCATCTCACCTCTTTGCCGCACCCTCCTGTTCTCCAGCATCTCATTTAGTTTTAGTGGCTTTTGATAGCCGTACTTAGTTCCTGGGCAATTTTTCTGCGCCAGGCTTGGTCATCTTTCTCTTTTTTCTCCTAGAGTTGATAGATTACACTAGAACTTTAGTCCGTGAGGCTGTTGCTTACACACTTGTTTCTTAAAACCATGAATCTTAAAATTGAACACTTACCTTCATGTGCATATAAAACTTAGCTGCGACATACAAACGTCCACGTACCCTCTGGCTGCTAAGATATAGGAAGAGGGGTAACAAAAGATTAACTGAAGGAAAACCATCTCTATGTTTTGTGAGGTGTTTTGAGGTAGGTTTTGTGAGCCCATTTGGAGCTCAGGCTACCTTCCTGGAGGGTTGGAGCTGGGATTCGGTCCATAGTTGGGGCAATTCAAGCCACGCCTGCCAGTCTTCCACATCAAGGCTTCCTGTACAGGTCTGTAGGGGTCCTGCCTTCAGGGGTTAAGCAGTCAGAGGGTCCCTGAGAACTATGCCTTGAACTTTGAGGCCATACAGTACTGAGCCCCAGCCAGCTGGATGACTGGTGGTTTCTACACATGGTTTCACAGCGCAAGAGGATCCTTCTGACCACCTTTCCTTTGGAAGCTGTCCCTGGATCTCTGTCTTGGTTTCCTGAAGGAGACTGTTATGAATTGTTATTGCTTCCCACAAAGAAATATGGACAAGTAAAATGTAGGACACACATTAATTTTTTAGATGAAATGTACCCAAATTGAAACCCAAGTAATTTGAGCATCTCAAGTTAGACTAAAATTGTTAGCTACAAATAGGTAATTTTCAAATAATGATTTTTTTAAATCTTCCCAAACTAGAAGTATCCTGCACACTAAGAAACTGGTTTCACACATCTTTTATTACATACAATAGTTGCCTCTATCAGCCACGTTGCTTTCAGCCTGCAGTCAGAAGGGGAGGAATATTGTGAGCATTTACCAACTGTGAGCAATGCTTACTTGCTATGGACCCGGAAAGTAAACTTCTGGAGTCATCCTGGCAGGATCAAGGGGATTGATGTTTCTGTCACTTGGCTCTGCTGGTTTCGTTCTTGGGCAAACCCTACCTGGTAGCAGATTTTACAACCTACCTGCCCACCAACTGCACTAGTCGCACTGTCCTCAATTGGTTTGTGTGCCAGTTAATGCCTAGTCATGTTCTTGTGAATGTAGGCTCTGATTGGTCAGGCCTTAGCCACCTGCCCATTCTGGAACTACAAGCAAGATTATTTCCATTGAGCCATATGGTCTGAGTCTGGAGAGGGGTGGTTCACCAAAGGGAACCAGAGGAAATGATGGATGGGAGCTAGAGACAAAGAACACCTATTCTGTAAGGCTTTGAGGTCTCCTTTAATTTACAGAAAAATAAACCTCTTTGGTATTTGATTATTAATAAGTTTCTTGGAACATACCTCATAGTGGAGACCCTATGATTTAAAACCATTGCTCTGGAATCTAGTAAGAGCCTCTGGAATACCTGAGGAGGAATCTGTGGATAGAGTTTAGATTTGTTTGATGACTAGGCCTGAGAGTAGCTGGAGTCCTTTAAGGGTGGGGGTAGGGGTCAAGACGGGACCTGCGATGTGGGAGGGTGTTAGGCTGAGAATAAGTATTGAGGTCCTCAGAGCTCTGAGGAGGGTAGAATACTTGCATGACGTGAGTAAATAACACTGAATCCACCAGACAAGTGACTGCTTATGAGCAAGTACAGTATTCACAACCTCTGGAATGGGGCCTGGCCAAGAGTTTGTCCTCAGTTAATGCTGAATGAACAACCACCACCAACCTGGGTGGAAGATGCCAATGGTACTTCTTTAATTCAGCTTTATTGAGGTATAATTGACAAATTATAAGATATTTAAAGCATACATGGTGATAATTTGATATACATTGTGAAAGGATTCCCAGCATCTAGTTAATGCATCCATCAACTCATATTATGTTTGCTTTTGTGTAAGAACATTACAGTTCTCTCAGCAAATGGCAACTGTAGTATAAGACAATGATGTCAACTGTAGTTACATTTGATTCCCAGACCTTATTCATCATATTCTTGGATGTTTGTACCCTTTTACCAGCCTCTTCCTATCCCTCCCCACCCCCTTTCTACTATTTCTAAGAATTTGACTTCCTTTTTTTAAAAAAACCCTGGCTGGTGTGGCTCAGTGGATTGGTGACAGCCTGCGAACCCAAAGGTTGCTGGTTCGATTCCCAGCCAGGGCACATAACCAGGTTGCAAGCCAGATCTCCAGCCAGATCCTTAGCTGAAGGCAGGTGAAAGGCAACCATACACTGATGTCTCTCTCCCTCTCTTCCTCCCTCCCTGCCCTTCTCTCTGAAAATAATAAAATCTTTCAAAAAAAAAAAAAAAAATCAGTTTCCACATATGTATAAGTGATACCATACAATATTTGTCTGGTGTTATTTCACTTAGCATAATACCTTCAGGGTCCATCTATGTTGTTCCAGATGGCAGGATTTCCTTCTTTCTTGTGGCTGAATAATACTCCATTGTATATGTTAGTAATTTATTTATTCATTCAAGGCAAAGGTACTGTCAAAGGTGAACTTCATACACTGTTTTCCAGGTATGCACTTCTAATATCCCCCCACAACTGTACAACGCTTCCCACTTGTCTTGCCTTTCTACCTGTCTTGTCTCCTTTACCGTACACCTGAGAGTAGCTATATGTCAAGGGTCAATCACTTGTTATCAATTTACATGGAAAATTAACACCAAGAAAGGAGGAAGCTAAGGCCAAGTGTTTTAAATTCCTGGATGTGGAAGCAACATGCCCCACTCTGGTTTCTGATATTGATTATTTCAGAGGAAGTCTTAATGCTCATCCCACCCCCCTATAGTGCTGTGGGGATCTGGGTTCTAGGTATTGACAGGACCCCCAGAGTTGCCCTTGGGTTGGAAACTTAACATTAGATTCTGAAAATGCAGTCAGATAAACCTGGCTTCAAATCCCAGTTGTGCCATGTGTCAGCTGGGCAAATTACTCATGCCATAATGTTACCAAACAAAAGTGGGGTTCTGCTGTCCATCACCAACCGTAGGCAGATTCCAAAGACAAAGGTTAGAGGAGAAGGAGAAGAGATCTTTATTCAAAGAGTGCGCAAATTGGGAGAACCAGGGACTCCTAGCTCCAGACCATCTCTTCCCCAAAACACAGGCACAGCCCAGCTGTCCCCAGAACCAGAAACAGTGCCCAGAATTCCCACTCCATCTTATCTGTCCTTTGGAGCCTGAGACCGCTAAGCAGATGGCTCTTCAGCTTCAGGCTCCCTCCTGGGGTCCACGTGTGGGGCTGGCACCCTCAATACCACGTGGTTTCCAGGTCCAGCTGGTCCTTCAAAGCACTGACCTGCACATCTCTGCTGGTGGGGCCCAGAGGAAGAAGAGCATGTTTCTCTTTCTTCTCCATTTAAATATCTCAGTCTGGGCTTTCAGGAAGGGTCCAGGCCCCCCAGCCAGTCCTGTCATTTCTTCAGGCTAGACTGACAGGGCAGCACCTCCCTCGGCAACCATGTTGACATTTACGGTATATGTGCCGCTGGGTACCCTGGTCCTGCTCATGCCCAGGGACCGGAAGAAGGGGTAGGAGGGCTTTTATCTTAACCAAAGATTTCACTAACCTCATGCACTCTCCATGCAAGGCTTCCTCCTGCTGTGTCTCTACATGGGGTGGAAAATCTGTGTCACCTGCTGCAGCAGGATGGTGCTTGCACAGAGCACTAGAACATGGCACCTCCCCTGCTTCAGGGTGGTTTCCTCCTTCAGCCCCTCTGCCCTGTGATCTGGCCAGGCAGGCTATTGATCACTCAGGTCAGTTGTAAGGAAACCTGGGACAGTGCCTGGAATTGTACTGACACAACGTGAACATTAGATTCAGAAGTCACAGAAGTGGAGGGAGTATTGGAGGCCAGTTAACTTTGCTAAGCTCATTTGTCATTTTACAGCTATCTGCACTCTTTTTCTCCCCAGTTTTTAGGGGATCATAAAATAATTCAGTCAACTAAAAATGATCAAATGTCTACTAAGCGTAGGTTTGGTCAATAGAAGACTAAAACAAACTGAGTACATGATGCTGAGTACTATGAAGGACATGGAGGGTAAGTTGACAGGGTACTGCAGCGGCTGGGGACAGGACACGACATCAGAAGAGCTCAGTGGAAGTGTCTGAAGAGGTAACTTTTGAGCAGACATCTAAACAGCAGGAGAGAGCCAGCCCTGTGGGGATTTCACAAAATGGCTTTAGGTTTCTGCAGCTGGAGCCTGTGCAGAGGCGCTGAGGCAAGAACAGTTTTGCCTGGTTAAGGGTCAGCAGGGAGATCAATGGGCTAAAGCACTGGTGGCAAACACAAGGCCCGTGGGCTGAATCCAGTCTGGCACCTTGTTTCTACCCTGCTTGCTTAATTGTTAGAGTAGTTACATTTATACAGTCCTAAAATTACATTCACCCTTTGAAGGCAACTGCCAGGCTGATGCGGTTCCCAGTGAAAAGGAGTTCAACACCCCTGGAAAGGATAACGAGCCAAGGAAGGGCAGTAGGAGATGAGATCAGAGATTTCAGAGATACAGGTGCAGTTCAGCACCTTCCTTACACAGATGGGGAAGAAAAAAGCCAAAAGAGAGTAAGGGACTTCCCCAAGGGCACAAGCAAGTTCAAGCTAATCTATTTCAAAAATCTCAATTGGAGCCAATGCGTGACTCAACTCTAGCTTGCTGCTCACCCATAGTCCCCAGAGCTATGCAACGTGTATTTGCGCTGCTGCAGGGTCCCTTCTGATTACCCGCTAGCATGTTCTTCCCCTTAAAAGGAAGGGGTCTTCCTTATGAATACCAGCTGCCCCTCGGATCATGTACTATGTGCAAGCTGCTGTGTCATAGACAGGATAATGACTGGACTCTCCTCCCCTCATTTGGGCCTCATGAAAAGAGCACAAAATTGGAAATTTAACACTCAAGATTCAACCCCCTCTCTCATGGTTTGTGAATTTTGTCAAGCCTCTCGTTCTGGAGCTAAATTCTTCATTTAAAGGGAAATGTGGGGAAGAGATTTTTTTCCCCTAAGGGGCTTGGGAGAGAGCACACCTGAATTTATATGTTCTAGTTGTCAACAGCAGGTGGTGCTGTGCTCTTTGCTTTTCAACTTCAGCTTTTCTTGGTTTGCAGTCATCATACTAATGTTAGGGGGCAAAGTCTCATTTATTTCCTTAAATCCACTTTGTGAAACTCCAACCCAACAGTATCTATTGCTGCCAGCAGGAAAGAAGGACCTCAGGGAGCAAGTTGTAAGGTAAAATGCCCTTCTAAATATGCCCATACTCTGTTTAACTAAAGTGAGATTGTCAACAAGGTCACATTCCAGACAAAAAGGCTTTTGTCAGCACTCTGTCTTGTGCATGTATTTGACTGGTGGTCAGATAGTTTTTGTCAGCATTTGTGGCCATATTCCACCATTCTGTTGAGCAGATCCTTTTACCTGTCATTACCTCAATGTCTTCGTCTGTACAATGTCCTTTCAGTTTAAACATTGTGTTGGGGTTGGAGGGACTGAGATAATTCTGTTATTGATTAAAAGAGCCTAAGTTTGGAGTTCTTGAAAAACTCTTGGCTATAGCTTGTGAAACCCAGTGATTATATGTGCTAGGTAAAAACTACAGATTTGGCTCTGGCTGGGCAGCTCAGTTGGTTAGAGCATCATCCCAATACATTAAGGTTACAGGTTCTATCCCTGGTCAGGGTACATACAAAAATCAACCAATGAATGCATAAGTAATTGTAACAACAAATCTATCTCTTTCTCTAAAATCAATATTGTCAGGATATGGGGACAGCACATATCTTTAGACTTTGATTGCACCTGGACTTCAGTTAAAACTGTAACAGTCAATGTTTGCATACCTAGCCTGGCTGGAATGTGATAACGGAACTGGCCAGGAAACGCTTGGGGATAAGTTAATGAAGTGAACTTGTCTGGAGATCCCTGGTGAGGTGGTAATAAAACAGATGGCCTAATAGATAATCCCACTTCACTCTTTCTGATTAATGGACTTTTGGTTAATAAACTAATTTTCCTTTAAAGTGTAAATCTGTGTAGCAGCTAGGATAAAAACCCACCCTGGTGATGTCAAGTTGAAGACAACTTCTCTAAAAGTCTCTTCCCTTGCCACTCCCCATTTTTCCTATTCTTCATTTTCCTTTCCCCAATAAACCTGTTGCTTGATTCCACAGTGGTCTCTGGGTATGATTTCTCCAAGCAAGGCTGCCCTGACAAACATATCTATCAATAAATAAAAAAGAACACACTTCAACAAGTTGTGTTGGGAGAACTGGACACGGACATGCAAAAAAATAAATCTGGACCACCAACTTACACCATACACCAGAATAAACTCAAGATGGATAAAGGACTTAAACATAAGCAGTGCCACCATAAAGGTCCTGGAGAAAAATATAGGCAGTAAAATTTTAGATATCTTATGCAGAAATATGTTTACTGATACTTCTCCAAGGGCAAAGGAAATTAAAAAAAATAAAATAAAATAAACAAAAGGGACTATATCAAATTGAAAAGTTTCTGTTCAGATAAAACACCAGCAAAATTAAAAGGGAACCAACTCTATGGGAAAACATATTTGCTAATGATACCTCAGACAAGGGTTTGATCTCCAAATATATAAAGAACTAATGCGACTCAACACCAGGGAGACAGACAGCCCAATTAAAAAATGGGCAAAGGACCTGAACAGACAACCCACTGAGGAAGACATACAATGGGCCCAAAGGTATAAGAAAGAATGCTCAATATCAGTAGGCATCAGAGAGATGCAAATTCAAACTACAATAAGATACCACCTCATACCTGTCAGAATGGTAATCATCAACAATTCAACAAACAACAAGTGTTGATGAGGATGTGGGGAAAAGGGAACCCTGGTGCACTGTTGGTGGGAACGCAGGCTGGGTCAGCCACTATGGAAAACAGTATGGGGTTTCCTTTAAAAACTAAAAATGGAACTGTGTTTTGATCCAGCAGTTCCACTACTAGGACTATACCTGAAGAACCCTGAAACATCAATTCATAAGAACCTATGTACCCCTATGTTCATAGCAGTGCTATTTACAATAGTCAAGTGCTAGAAACAGCCTAAGTGCCAATCAGTGGATGATTGGATCAAAAAATTTGGGTACATTTACACAATGGAATACTACACAGCAGAAAGAAAGAAGGAACTTCTACCCTTTGCAACAACATGGATGGAACTGGAAAGTATTATGCTTAGTGAAAGAAGCCAATCCGTGAAAGACAAATACCATATGATCTCACCCATTACAGGACAATAATGAATAAAACAAACACGCAAACCAGAACCAGATACATGAGTACAACGAATAGACCTTCAGTAGGCATAGGAGAGGGGGAGGGGAGCAGTTTAGTCAAGGAACTAGCATGGAAGAACCATGGACATGGACAACAAGTGGGATTGACTTTCCGGGGGAGTGGGTGGGTGGGGAAGGGGACAGAGGGGAGGAAAAAAGGGATGGATATAATATAACAACAATAAAATAAAAAAAAAAAAAAAAGAAAGAAACCTTGCATTCATATCCCAGCACCAGAACTTATTAGTTGAATAGCAAACAGCCTCTCTGATCCTCAGTTTCCTCCTCCATCAAATGAGCGCCCATCTCATAAAGAAGGGCTGAGGATTAAATGATGTCCTAACCTAAAGGATCCAGCTCAGCGCCTGATGTGCTGGGGGAGCTCAGTATATCTTTGTTTCCCTTAATTAAACCAGCAGTTCCCAATAATGGCCTCTGTAGTTGGTCCATAGTATTAAAGGCTACTCATAAATATTCATCTGTCTTTATGACAAGGATCAAAGCTGTTCTTTATGAATTCATAGTTTCTGCCTTGCCGAGTCTACTACACTAAAAATAAATAAATAAATAAATAAATAAATAAAATAATCTCATTGTTCTCTTCTTGCACTGTTTTTTCTTTATGACTTGTCCAGTCTGAGGACTCCTAGAAACTGGATCAGATAAAAGCTTATCATGTATAATAAGGGTTTGGAAATCAGGCGAGGCGGGGAGGGGGTCCGGGTGGCTTCCCCTTTGCAACCCTTTCACTTCTTGGTTCGTGGTGATGTTTTTCTCAGGGTACAAGAGTAATGAGTAGAACCAGCTCGGTGAACAAGGTCACCCAACAACATCACAAGATGATGACATCACTGTCAACTTCTGCCCAGGAAAAACCCAGGGCTCAAATAACTAAGAGAAAGGGCAGGTCATCTTCATGGCATGTTGACAGATGGTTGCAGGCAGCCATCGAATATCAGGCCTGGGAGTGTTGCTAAAAATTACCTAGGCGCCACACCTTCCTCTGCTCAGAGCCTTCGGGTGCTCAGAGCAATAGAAAATTACAAATGAGGGTTTATTTTTTTCCCGCTTCCTAGAAGAAAGGTTACCAACTGCCAGAATCAAAATAGAATGTGAATTGTGCCACAGGAATCCTGTCCAATGCAAGCACACTCAGATTGTGCAATGGCCTTTAGGGGATAGAGCAGATAAGCAAAATCTCAAAGTTAGTATCTCTTTGTTGGAATTGACATTGCAGAAGGCCTCTAGTTGGCTTCCCTGTCCAGGCTGATTATGTTTCTGCAGTGTTACATGTCAAGGGGATCATGTTTTTCGTGCCATAGAGGGACACTATTAGGTAAACCTGATGTAAAAATCCTCACATAAAGTGGCCTTTTGTTAAAGTGAGTTTTTGTCCCCAACTTTATTCATTTCCCAAGTTTATGGTTTTATGCATTTTTTTTTATTCTTGTCATAAACTTGTTATTGTTCTCTTTTTTTCTAATTATAAGAGAAAATTTATTTAGAAAGTTATAGAGGTAGTAGAAGTGAGCCAGCTGAGCTGTGTAGACTCAGGAAACAAGTTACCGAAGCAAAGGAAGGGCACTTGGAGCTTAGGAGGAAAAATGACAAAGGTAACTCACCTTTGGGGATGTAGAGGGAGAAGGGAAAGCACAGTAAATAACCTCTGCACACCAGGCCCATCGCATTCCCTCCTGATCCCATCCCTGCCCACGTCTCTGACCTCGCTTCCTTCTGCCCAGCCACAATGCTGCCCTGCTGGCCCGGGAAAATGTCAAGCTCATTCTCTCTTAAGGACCTTTGTATTTTACTCCTACCTCTTCCTAGAACAATCTCCTCAACTTGTGCTGAACAATAGAACTACTTATGGAGCTCATAACATTCTCAATGTTCCGGCCACATTTTATACCAATTAAATCAAGATCTCTAGGACCCTAGGGATCAGTCAGTTTTAAAACAAACATACCCTGGTTGGTGTGGCTCAGTGGATTGGCGCCCTGGCCTGTGAACCCAAAGGTCACTGGTTCGATTCCCCAATCAGGGCACCTAACCAGGTTGCAAGCCAGGTCGCCAGCCAGGCCCTTAGCTGGAGGCAGGTGAAAGGCAACCGTATATTGATGCTTCTCTCCCTTTCTTCCTACCTCCCTGCCCGTCTGTCTGAAAATAATAAATAAAATCTTTTAAAAAAAATTATGAAAAACAAACAAACCCCCAACAACTCCTCCCCAAGCATTCGAATGTATAGCTGTGTTTGCAAACCTATGTTCTAGAACAGTGGTTCTCAAAGCGTGGTCTCAGAACAGGGAGAGCAGCATCACCTGGGAACTTGTTAGAAATGCACCTTCTCAGTCCCCACTTACTGAATCAGAAACTTTGAGAGAACACCCTGGAATATGTATTGTATCTCAACACACCCTCCAGGTGATTCCAGTGCATTACTAAGTTTGAGAACCACTGTTCTGAGTCCTTGGTGCTTAAAATGTGGCTTGTGGGCCAGCGGAGTCAGCATGGAAGCTTGTTAGGAAAGCAGAGTCGGTGACATCATCCCAGCAGGTAAATCTGGCCAACTGAATCATAATCTGTATTTTAATAATATCCCCAGTGACTCACATGCACATTTAAGTTTGAGGAACTTTCTAGCTCTGTCCCCTCTGAAAGAGCCTAGAACTAGCAATACATATGTTGGTAGCAGAACCCCACTGGGCACCTAAATTTTGGATTCTAATGATCTAACACCAAAAGGAATCAGGCTCTTTGGAGAAAAGCTGATTCCAGGGCTAGCGTATGGAGAGCGTAAGATATGCCTGAAACATCTTCTGCCAGAAAGCTAGAAAATGTTTGGAGAAGATAGGGATATTCAGAAAGGCACAGGGGCCAGTTTAAAGGGGCACTCACAGACCCTGGCTGGTGGCACAGTGGATAAGGTGCCAACCTGCGAACCCAAAGGTCGCTGGTTCAATTCCCCAATCAGGGCACATGACCAGGTTGCAAGCCAGGTCTGTAGCTGGAGGCAGGTGAAAAGAGGCAACCGTACATTGATGTCTCTCTCTGCCTCTCTCCCTTCCCCTATCTCTAAAAATAATAAATTATATTATTTGTAAATAAGTTAATTAATTAATAAAGGAGCACTCACTGGCTAAATCTAAGACAAATCTGGTAGTAATGGATTCCAACCTTTTTGAGCAAAGACTGATCAGTTCATATAAAGAAATAAATGATTATATAAATAAATGAAGAAGGAAAAACTCTTTCAGTAAAATGCTAACTAACAAGATTAGAAGGAAAGATGGAGTAAGAAAGTCATCCATGGATGCTAAAACTAATGGGTGAAAGTTTGAGAAACAGAACTTTTATATCAAAGCAGCTCCCCACAAAGGACTTATTAAGTTACAAAAGGGAAATAGTCAGTTTATAGTGGAGAAACCTGACAGAGGCCCCATTCACCCAACAAAGTTAACATCGCCCATATTGGGATGGACCAACGCCAGCTGCCTTCTATGATGCATGAGAAGGAAACAACATTAGTTTTGTGGCATTCCTACCCAAAAGGCATTACCTGAATCCCCTCCTCAGGAAGCATCAGGAAACCCAAATAGAGGAATGCTCCATGAAATATCAAGGTCAAGAAAGACAAAGATGGCGAAGGAATTGTTCCTGATTAAAGGAGACTAAAGAGGCATGAGGACTAAATGCAGCATGCGGACCTGGGCCTGGATCTGGAAAAATATATGTAAGTTTAAGAGGTTACTGTTGGAACAAATTTTTAAATACAGACTGTGGTTGTGTAAGAGAATGTTCTTATTTTAGGAACTACACACTGCAATGTGGAATAAAGTGGCAGTATATTTGCATTGTGTAAAACCACGGTTCTGAGAAACATGGGTGTATGAGTATGTGTGTAAAATATGTATATTGCAAACTATACATATATGTGTGTGTGTGTATATCTATATCTATCTATATCTATCTATAGAACGAGAAAATGGGGCAAGATATAAAAAAATAAAAAACAGTGAATCTAGAAGATAATAGTTCCTTGTATTATTTTGGAAATTTTCTGTAAATTGGTAATCATATAAAAATAAAAATGACCTATCAGAACTACACTTGAGTAAATAAGGAAGAAGCAGTGTTCCAGAGCATTCTTGGTGACATGTTTAGTATGGCTCTTCATCCGGTCATGCAGGTCTGTTTCTCTGCCACTTCCAAAGAGAGGCCGTTGCTGGTACCGCCCCTAACATAACTGCCCCTCCACTATTGTCTCACCCTGTCTATCAAGTTACCTGCTTTCTTATTCTCGTAGCACTTTGTTAACATTTAAAGTTATTCTTGTTTCTATATTTGTCTACTTCTTTGCTATCTCCTCCCAGAATGTAAACTTCATTACCATAGAGATGTTTTCTGTCTTGATAGATCCCCTAGTACAGTGCCTATCACCTAGCAGGCGCATCCGGTGTACATGTTAAATGACCGAAGGAACAAACAGATCTATATATCTGAGTCTCAGTTTTCTCATCTTCTGGACAAGGGGCTCACCAATCTAACACCCAGGCTCCTTACCAGCCCTGACGCTGCCAGGGAAAATGTGGATCAAAAATGTCCAAAGCTTTGATTTGTAATCTCTCATTTAACCTTCCCATGGATTGCAACACTGATGATGCTACATGATTTCATTCATTCATTTATCAGATGTGTGCTGAGTGCCTGTTCTACTAGGCATTAAAAAACAAAAAAACGTGAATTAACACAACAGACGCAGCCCCTACCCCAATGAAGCTTGCCAGGTTAGCAAGAGCCAGCGGAGGAAATCAAGACTCAGAAAGGATGCTCAGTTTGCTGAACTTGTACAGAAGTGTCTGGCAGAGCTGGGAAGCTGACAATTCCAGTCCAGAGCCCATGTTCTCCCACTGCTGGTGACAAGTTCCTCAAGGGAGGGGAACTGCTGCGAGTTGTTCCACTGCTCAGGTGGCTCCCTCAGAGCTGTGACACCACTGGGTCCTGTGACCTTGACACTAATCCTCACTGTGCCCCATTCTTCGGCAAAGAAACATCATGTTCTGTATCTCTGCCATTTCTGATTAGATTTTGATTGTTCCATGGCCTCTTGGTCCCATTTACTTCAGATAAGCAAGAGACTGTTCTGCCTCGTTGGGCAAAGGTGAAGTTCATTTCAGTCTGAGAAATAATCTAAGTTGGAGAGGCAATCATATAACCTTGCCAGAAAAGTAACCGAAAAAGCAAAAACTGAGAAACAAAATAAAAACCCACTTTAAAAATGTTTAATGAAGAGACTGAGCACGAGGAATGAAAACAACGTCGGGGAGTGGGAAAACTTCCTGAAAGATGTTTAATTTTTCTTCAGCTCATTGATCCTTCCCCTCCTCAAAATTTTTCTCTGCCAATTAATCACTCAACTTATTACCAGGCCCTGTTTCCTTGTTTATAATTTTGAGCCTCGGGAATTTCTCTGTAAGGCCCACAGTTAATCTCTAGTTAGCAAGGCAAACATTTATCTTAGAGGTCCAGTTACTTTGCTGGGAGGTCTTAAATTTGTGGGATTTAGTACAAGTCTTTGCTCTTGGTTTGTTGGGTGACCTTCATTTTTCTGTGCCTTGGTTTCTGAAGCTACACAAGGCAAACAATGCTACCCCTTGAGCCATGTCCTGAAATTGCTCTGGGATCCCTGTTGGGAAGTAGAAGAGGGTATTTGGCTGAGGATATGATTTATCTATGCCCATAAAATTCTTCTCCTCCTTCTGAAAACTAGCTAATTGTGTTTAAAATTGGAAATGCATTCTCGTGGGCATCAAATGTAGATTCCTGATGGGAATGTCTAGGAGTGGGTGAATGAAAGAGACACATGAACAGTTTTGTTATTCTAGAGAAAAATGTCATATCTTCATTTTTTTTTTTTTGTGGGCATAAAGTTCAGAGTTGGGGAGAGGGGTGGACAAAATATAGTATTGTTTTGTAATTGTTGATTTACAGATGGTTCACTCAAGAGAGAAGCTTTTTTGTTGCTGTTAAGTAATTTTATTTTTTCAAGTGAGCCGGCAGCTGAAGCGGCGGCTGGGTGGATGGTGAAATGACCCACCTTTGCATTTAGCGAGTTCCCCACCGTTGGAGATAAGCAGAAATAGACTGGATGAACCCACAGCAGAGGATGGGGTAGGGAAGCTTCAAGCACCAGAAGGGGGCTTCGGGAAGTACTAGTTGTTCCCCTTCAATGGTACTTGAAGATGTACCTTTCAAAAGGAAGAGGTGCATGGAGTTCCTTGCAAAATGGCAGAGCCAGTGTTCAAACATGTCTGTCTGACTCGAGACCCATGTTCTTTTCATTGTGTCAATAGTATTATTTAAAGGCAGGAATCTTCAACCTCATTTCTGCAGATAGAAAAACTGCTCAGAGAGTGGAGGTAACATTGAGAAAACTGAGGTTTAACTAACTCCAAATCTCTGCCAGGTATCCTGTGGGAGGAGAGGTTGTACCTTTTACAAGGCCAAAGCTGGGGGACTGTCCATAGGGTCGTCTGACTGAATCCTTTCAGTCTACAGAGGAGAAACTGACACAAAGGTGGGAAGTGAGCAACTCAAGGATGCAAGGCAAGACAGTGGCAGGCTGGGCAAAGAGCCCCGGTCTCTAGGCTTCCAGATGTGCTAAGTGAATTGCTTTCAGATAGAGTGAAACTAGAACTGCGTTGACCACCTCCTGGATACCTTTGGACCTGGCAGGGATTCCCTGCCCCCAAACTGAGATGGAGGCCTATTTGTGACCTTGGAGGGAATCCAAAAGACCAGAGCCATGGAAACTGATCTTCTGACAAGGAAGCTGGCTCCCTGTGTGAGAACGTGGACTAGCAGGCAGGGTCTGGGGCCAAGGAGTCAGATGCCCATGCTTGTGAACCTGGGAACGGTAGGGAATCAGATGAGGAGCAGGGAACAAAAACATTCTTTATTTGGGGAGCCATTGTTCTCTGACGCCCCTGCTCATCCGGCACCTACTTTGAAGTCTCTGTCTGTAGTGTGAAGCCTCCCTGAACCTATCTTAATTCCCTTCGCCCCGCTGTAAGAGCCATAATTCTACCTGTTTCTAGAAGCTACTTAGACACCAGTCCCTTTGCTTGACACTCTACATGCAAAATCTGATAGTTAGCTTTTCCAACAATCCTGTGATCATGAGCTAATAAGGCTCAGAGATTAAGTGATTTGCCTACACTCATGCAGCTGATAAAGAACAGAGCCAGGGTGCAGCTCTGTTAGGGGAGGGATTTCTGACTCCTTCACTCGCAGCTGTGAACATGTGCCACACAGCAGCCAACCAATACATATTCCCAGAGTAAGCGTCCAAGTCCAACGCCTAACCCATGGTCCTGTACCACCCTGCCTCCCGAAAACCCCCATGATGGGAAAGTTCAATTCTGGATGAAGATAAACTTAAAATACTTCCGTCAAGAATGAATCCATGAAGTTTTTTTCTTATGGGGGCTTTTTATACTCATCAAAATCTGACAACACAGGAACCTCCCTGAGTAGGGTGTGATTTGCACTGTGCATTCTTTTATAATTAGTAATGGAGGCTGCTGTGGAATTTCTTTCTGGGCATGTTCAGTGAGATGCTCGTTAGCTCATTCTGTTGCTTTGTTTTTTGTTTTTTGTTCTTTTGCCTTCCTGCAGACAATGTGCACACCCACAGGTATTTGTTTTTGCTCTCTCCAAAAGTTCAAGGCCATTTTGATTTTACAATTCAGAGTCTCTAAGTCACTCTCCTCAAGCCATGAGTTTCTGACTTTACCTTCCACCCATACGCTGGTGGTCCAGAGAGGGCAATCTGCGTGTCCTTAAATCTCCAAGGACACTCATAGTACGATCAGCTTACCACGTAGCTCCCTGTTGTCCAGCATGGTCCAAGTTCACTGACTGTTCCGTTTATGGGATCATTTCCATTCATCCCCACTCATGAACTCTCATTTTCAGCAATTGGAGTTCTATAACTACAACTGAACTCCATCTAAAGTATACTGATAATAATTAGGTTTTTTCTTTCATTATTTGGGATTAGTTCAGCATCTTGCTGAGCCCTAAGTCAAAATAAATTTGAATTAAAACTTCCCAGAGCTAAAAGGGTTCCTACCCTTAGGAAGGAAAAAAAGTTAGATCCAATCTAACTTTTCCCAAATTCTGTTTCACAAGGCAGCTTTCCCCAAGGCAGTGTACCTAGAAAGGTTTCCTTTGTCAAGTAAGTTTGGAAAAAGCTGTACTCTCTATCTCCCTGTTTAGGAGTTGCAGTGCACAAGAGAGTTGACTGAAGTTTCCAAGAAGACCTAAAGTAAATAGACTTAACTTCAACTTCTGAAAAAATGCTTACAGGAAAACATTTTGAGAAATAACACTTTAGTCAGACACCCCACCCACACCTACCAATTTTACAGATGTGGAAAAAGAAGCTCAGGGAAGGGGAAAATGTGACCTGACATTATGCATAGTTGATGGCAGAGCTAAGCCTGGAACCCCCATATTTCTTAACCCTTAGCCAAGTAATAAAGTGTGGATTGACCCAGCTTTTATTGGATGAAATAAGCTCATCCTGAAGCTCATTGTACTGAAAAGGATAACTATGGAATATGATAACTTTGAGTTCATCCCAGGTGATTTTTCTCCATTCAGGAGTATGGGATCCTAACATGGCTACTTTACCTCTTATCCAACTGTAGATGACTTCTTATAAAGTAAATTCAGAGTAGTTGGAAAATGGGGAAGGACCAGTGATCAGGGATAAGAAGGCCATCATGTCATCAACTTAGTTGGAGTGACTGATTATTACTGTTAATAACAACAATCACATCCACTTACCGAATGAGGACAAGATAATTCAGTAGAGACAGTGAGCCAGGAGCCTCATTACAGATGAGTCGTGTGATCATAGACAAGATACTTTATCTCTCAGGGCCCCTGTTTCTCACTGAGTAAAGGGGATAAAAATTGCACCTACGTTTTCCTGGCACTGCACTCTAAAAGGACTTTATGTCACAATTAGCGAACGTTGGGTAACAAGCATGATAGTTCTTGTCCTAGGAGGAGGTTTTCCAAAGGATGCACTGAGGCTTGGCCTGGCACCTGTCTCAGAAACCCTGGGGAGCTTGAGCAGATATCCCAGGAGGTTCCTGTAGGTTGGTACACAGCAATAAGTGGGGAAGTGGGTAGTAATTTGGGCAAAGATAACTGAAGAGGTGCTCAACCCATACAAGAGATCACAGGCATATATTTTTTTAAAGAGCATTTTTAAATGATAATTGAGGCAAAGAGCAGGTATGAAAGACAAATAGGTTATATTAATGGGGAGTTTTTCATTAAAAACTGACTCCCAATAAAAAGCACTCCCAAATTCCAACTGGCTTAGGGGGAAAAAAGCAGGGAGAGCTGACTGTAGAGATAGTTGCATCCAAGATCTCAAGCGATAATTACCAGGAATCTGCCTGGATGTTGACGCTATTCTCAGCCAGGTGTTCCCTCATGGTGACGAGATGGCCGCAGTAGCATGAGGTGGAGATTCTACAGCCTAGCCGTCCTGCCTCTTTCCCCAAATTTCAACCAAAGTCCCAGGGTTCATTCTGATGGGCCTGGCTCAGATCATGTGCCCCTTTCAATAGGCCAGGCCTAAGTCAGTTGCTTCCTCCTGCAATGAAACAGATGCTGAATTAACAAACAAGTGCTGGTGAGGATGTGGAGAAAAGGGAACCCTTGTGCAGATTGATGCAACTGCTGCAAAAAGCAATATGGAGTTTCCTCAAAAAAGTTAAAAAAGGAGCTGCCTTATAACCCAACAATTTCACTCTGGGAATTTATCCAAAGAAACCCAAAACACTAATTTGAAAGAACATGTGCATCCCTATATTCATTGTAACATTATTTGCAATACCAAGATTTGGAAGCAGCCCAAGTAGCCATCCATGGATGAGTGGATAAAACAACCATGGGACATTTACACAATGGAATACTACTCAACTATAAAAAAGAAAGAAATCTTACCATTTACAACAGCATGGATGGACCTGGAGAGCATTATGGTAAGTGAACTAAGCCAATCAGAGAAAGACATGTATTATGTGGTTTTGCTTATATGTGGCATCTAACGAACAAAATGAACTAACAAGCAAAAGAGACAGATTCATAGATAGAGAGCAGTCTGACAGCTATCAGGGACAGGGAATAGTTGGGGGACTGGGTGGCAGGGTGGAGGGATTGAGCAAAAAAGAAAAAAGAAAAAAACTCATGGATATGGGCAACAGTGTGGTGATTGCTGGGGTCCAGGTGGAAAGTAGGAGATGGTAAAGCAAGGATGAATGGTGGAAAGAGACTTGACTTGGGGTGATGAATACACAATACAGTGTACACATGATGTGTTGTGGAATCATGCACCTGAAACATGGATAATTTAATTAACCAGTGTCACCCCAATAAATTCAATAAAAAGAAAAGGAAGACCAGCATGTGCCCAGACCAACATGGCTCAGTTGGTTAAGTGCTGTCTGGCAGAGCAAAAGGTTGCCAGTCCAATACCGGTCCAGGCACATGCCTGGGTTGAGGGCCTAATCCCTGGTTGGGGGAATTCGAGAGGCAACTAATTGATGTTTCTCTTACGCATTGATGGTTCTCTTCCTCTCCTTCTCCCTTCTTCCTCTCTCTAAAAAAATAAACATATAAAATCTTTATTTTTAATAAATATTGTATTGTTATTCTATTACAGTTGTCCCAATTTCCCCCCTTTGCTCTCATATGCCCAGCCCTGCCCCACCACTCCTACAGTCAATCTCCACCCTGTTGTCCAAGTCCATGGGTCATTCATATATGTTACTTGACTAGTCCCTTCCCCTGCTTTCCACCCTTGTCTTCCTCCCCCCTCCACTCTGGTCTCTGTCAGTTTGTTCCTTGTTTCCATGCATCTGGCTCTATTTTACTCATTAGTTTATTTTGTTCATTAGGTTCTACTTATAAGTGAGATCATATGGTATTTGTCTTTTATCACCTGGCTTATTTCACTAAGCGTAATACTCTCCGGTCCCATCCATGCTATTGCAAAAGGTAGGAGTTCTTTGTTTCTGTTGCACAGTATTCCATTGTGTAAATATATCACAGTTTCATGACCCACTCATTTACTCATGGGCACTTAGGCTGTTTCCAGCAATTGGCTATTGTAAATAACACTGCTATGAACATAGGGATGAACAGGTTCTTCTGAATTGGTGTTTCAGAATTCTTTGGGTGTATCTCCAGCAGTGGAATCACTGGGTCAAAAGGCAGTTCCAATTTTATTTTTTTAAGGGAATTCCGTAATGTTTTCCACAGTGGCTACACCAGTGTGCATTCTCACCAACAGTGCACTAACATTCCCTTTTCTCCACATCCTCACCAGCACTTGTTTGTTGGTTTGTTAATGATGGCCATTCTGACTAGGGTGAGGTGGTATCTCACTGCGGATATTTTCTTTTTTCAAAAAAAATTTTAAAAGATTTTCTTCATTATTTTTAGAGAGAAGGGCAGGGAGGGAGGAAGAAAGGAAGAGAAACATCAATGTATGGTTGCCTTTCACCTGCCTCCAGTTACAGACCTGGCTGGAGGTCTGGCTTGCAACCTTGTTATGTGCCCTGGCTGGGAATCAAAGCAGCAACCTTTGGGTTCGCAGGCCGGTGCCAATGCACTGAGCCACCAGCCAGGGCTCATCGTGGCTTTAATTTGCATCTCTCTAATGGCTAGTGATGTTGAGCATTCTTTTATATATCTATGGGCCCTCTGTAGGTTCTCCTCAGAGAAGTGCCTATTCAGGTCCTTTGTCCATTTTTAAATTGGATTGTCTGCCTTCCTGGTATTGAGTTGTATGAGTTCTTTTATATTTTGGCAATCAAACCCTTGTCTGACATGTCATTGGCAAAAATGTTCTCCCATATGGTTGGCTCCCTTTTCATTTTAATGATGTTTCCTTTGGCTGTGCAGAAGCTTTTCAATTTGATGTAGTCCCATTTGTTTTTTTCCCTTCATTTCTCTTGCCCTACTCATATATTGGTAAAAATAGTTCTGCATGGGATATCTGAGATTTTACTGCCTATGGTTTCCTCTAGGACTTTTATGGTGCCATGACTTATACAAGGTCTGTCCCAAAAGTATTGAGCCAATTTCAATATAATTATAACAGTTTGTACAGCCAATAGTTTCAGAACAGGCCTTGTATTGAAGTCTTTTATCCATCTTGAGTTTATTCTGCTGTATAGTATAGTATCACAGAATCTACTGTTGGCCACCTAGAATGTTGGAAGGGACTTTTAGAAGCAAAGTTAAGATGCCAATATAAGGATGTTATCCTGCAAAATTGGGGTGCTTTATTTTTTAATGCAGTAAAAGTCACATAACATAAAACTCAGCATTTTGACCTTTTAAAATGTATACTTCAGTGGCTTGTTGTATGTTCATAATATTGTGTAACTATCATTACTATCTAATTCCTGAATATTTTCATAGCCACAGAAAGAAACTTAATACCTATTCAACAGTCAATCCTCATTCCTCCCTCACCCTAGCCCTCGGCAACTAATTTCTTTCTTTCTTTATGAATTTGCCAATTCTGTGTATTTCATATCAATGGAATAATACAAGATGTGCCCAGCTTCCTTCACTTAGCACAATGTTTACAAAGTTTATCAATGTTGAAGAATTGATCAATATTTCATTCTTTTTTATTGCCAAATAATATGACATTATATGGATGTACAGCATTTTGTTTATCCATCCATTTATGAATATTGGGTTGTTTCTACCTTTTGGCTATTGTGAATACTTCTGCTTTGAAATTCTTTTAGAAGTTTGAACATCTGTTTTAAATTCTTTTAGGTATATACCTAAGGGTGGAATTGTTGGATTATGTGGTAGCTCTTTGTTTAACTTTTAGAGGAACAATCTCTCTTTCTTAGTAGTTGCACCATTTTATATTCCTGCTAGTGATGTATAATGAGTTCCAATTTCTTGATGTCTTCACCAATACCTGTTATTTTTTCATTTAAAAAAATCATAGCCATCCTATTTGGTATGAAGTAATATCTTATTGTGGTTTTGATCGTTTCTCTAATAACTAATGATGATCATCTTCTCATATACCTCTTTTCATATCTTCTTTGGAGAAATGTCCTGTCATGTTCTTTGCTTATCTTTTAACTGTGTTGTTTTGTTGTTGTTGAGTTATAGGAATTCTTTATATAGCCTGGATATCAATCCCCTATCAAAGAGATGGTTTGCAAATATTTTCTCCTATTCTGTAGGTTGCCTTTTCACTTTCTTGATAGTATCCTTTAATACAGAAAAGTTTTAATTTTTGATTAAAGTTATTTATTTTGTTGCATGTGCTTTGGTGCCACATCTAAGAATGTATTGCCAGTTCAAGGTTATGAAAATTGACCCCTATGTTTACTTTAAAATATTATACTTTTAGCTCTAATGTTTAGATTGGGACCCATTTTGAGTTATTTCTTTAATATAGTATAAGTTAAGGATCTAACTTTATTCTTTTGCATGTGGTTATCTAGTTATCCTATTGCTACTTGTAGAAAAGACTATTCTTTCCAAAGGATCTTGGAACCCTTGTTGAAAATCAGTTGACTCTTGATGTATGGATTTATTTCTAGAACTCTCAATTGTATTCCATTGATATTTAGGTCTATTCTTGTGCCAGTAGCATACTTCCTTCATTACTGTAACGCTATAGTAACTTTTGAAATTGAGAAATGTGAGTCCTTTAGTTTTATAGTTTTTTTCAAAAATGTTTGGCTATTCAAGGTCCCTTGCATATGAATTTAGGATCAGCTCAATCATTTCTGCAAAATAAGAAGTTGGAATTTTGATGAAGATTGCACTGAGTTCTGTTGATCACTTTGAAGGCTATTGCCATTTTGAGTGACTTTTTTCATTTACTTGGCTAATTGCCTTGAATAGAACTTAATTTTTTTTTTTTTAGAGAGGAGGGGAAGGAAAGGAAAAAGAGAAGAAGAGAAACATCAAGTGGTTGCCTCTTGTACTCACCCTGACCAGCAACTGAACCTACAACTCAGGCATGTGCCCTGACCAGGAATTGAATTGGTGACCTTTTGCTTTGTGGGATGGCACCCAACCAAATCAGCAACACCAGTCAGGGCCTAAATAGAACTTTTAATATTGTACAATATTGAATAAAAGTGATGATCTTAGAGAGAAAGCATGTGGTCTTTCACATTAAATATGATGTTAACTGTGGATTTTTCAGATACCCTTTATCACGTTGAGGAACTTGTCTTCTATTTCTACTTTGTTGAGTTTTTTTTTCTTTTCTTTTTAAATCATGAAAGGGTTTTGGGTTTTGTCAAATCCTTTTTATGCATCAATGAGATAATAACAGGTTTTTTCTTTGCTTTGTTCTATTAGTATGGGGTATTGCATTGATTAATTTTTGTATCTTGAACCATCCTTGTGTTCCTGAGATAAATTCAACTTGGTTGCAGTGCATAATCTTCTTACTATGCTGCCAGAATCTATTTGCTAGTATATTTTGCATTTATATTTATAAGGATATTGGTCTAGTTTTCTTAGATGTTTTCTATAAGAAGTGTTTTTCCTCTTCTATTCTTTGGAAGACTTGAGAAGTATTGGTTTTAATTTTTTGTTTAAATGCTTAGTAGAATTCATCAATGAAGTTATCTGGTCCTTCTCTTTTTGTTGTTGTTGAAACTTTTGATTCCTGATTTAATCTGTTTATTTGTTATAGGTCTGATAAGATCTTCTGTTGCTCCTTGGGTCAGTTTTGGTAGTTTGTTTCTTGGGAATTGGTCCATTTCATCTAGGTTATTTAATTTGGTAGCATGCCATTGTCCATAGCATTTCTTATAATCCTTTTAATTTCTGGAAGGTTTTTAGTAATGTCCTCACTTCATTCCTATTTTGACCGTCTGTCTCCACAATTGAGACTTTTAACCACTGTGTTACGTTGTCTCTACCATTCCTGCTTTGGTAATTTGAGCCTTTTCTCTTTTTTTCTTAGTCTAACTAAAGGTTTGTCAGTAATTGTTTTATTTCTTCAAAGGACCAACTTTTGATTTTATTGATGATCTTTATTGTTTTTCTAATCTTTATTTCATGTATCTCTGCTTTTATTCTTATTTTCTTCCTCCTGTTTGCTTTGGTTTAATTTCTAGTTCCTTAGGGGGAAAAGTTATATTATTTGAGATAGTTTTTCTTCTTTAATGTAGGCATTTGCAATTATAAATTTCTCTCTGAACACTGCTGTCACTGCATCCCATCAATTTTGGTTCTTTTTTGAGTCATTGGTTGTTTAAGAGCATGTTGTTTAACCTCCAGATATTTGTGAATTTTCCAGTTTCCCTTCTGTTATTAATTTCTAACCTTATTCAATTGTGGTCAGAAAAGATACATTAATTTCAATCTTTTAAAATGTATTGATATTGAATCTTAACAATAATTAAAAATTAAAATATTTTTAAAAATAAAATTTATTAAGGCTTGTTCTGTGGCCTAACCTATGGTCTTTCCTGGAGGATGTTGTTTATCTTTTCCCTAGTTGTCCCATCCATTGTTGAAAGCAAAGTGTTGAAATCTCTAAGTATTATAGAAGAGTTTATTAACCCCTTTATTTATGTTAAATTCTGCTTTGTATAGTTTGGTGTTTTGTTGTTAAGTTTAAATGTGTTCATAAGTGTTATATCTTCTTGACATATCGACTCTTTTATCTTTATATAGTGTCCTTATCTTTTATGACAATTTATGTCTTAAAGTCTATTTTGTCTGAAATCAGTATAGTCACTCCCACTCTGTATTGGTTTCTGTCCATCCTTTTACTTACAACTTATTTGTATCTTTGGATCTAAAATGGGTCTCTTGTAGGTAGTTTGATCATTTTGAAAACCCATTCTTACTATGTCTGTCTTTTAATTATAGAGTTTAAAACGTTTACATATAATATAATAACTGATGAGGAAGGCCTTCTGCCATTTTTCTATTTTTATATATGTCATATCTTTCAAAAAAATTTTTTTAATTTTATTGTTGTTGTATTATATCCATCCCCTTTTTGCTCCCCTCTGTCCCCCTCCCC